>ARYC01019619.1:0-24631 GCA_000711775.1 Oxytricha trifallax
AATCTCTTTGCCAGAATAGTGTATAATTTTCAAAGCTCGTCTAAAAGGATGTAGAACGCTTTTCGGAAATAGTTGGAGCTGCAAACATAATTTTAGACCAGGAAGAAATCAAACCTTTTAATATCGACTTTACAAAAAAATATCAAGGCCAGTCTAAACTAGTTCTTACTCCCACATCAACAGAATAAATTCAAGAGATACTTAAATACTGCAATGAGAGGCGGCTGCCTATAGTACCACAAGGTGGAAACACTGGATTAGTTGGTGGCTCGGTACCTGTTCAAGATGAAATTGTTTTGAATATTAAGAAACTTAATAATATCATTGATTTTGATCCTGTGTCAGGCATTCTCACTTGCTAATCAGGTTGTATCCTAGAAACCCTATAGTAATATGTAAAGTAATTCGGTTACTTAATGCCATTAGATTTGGGTGCCAAAGGATCTTGCATGATTGGTGGAAATATCTCAACCAATGCAGGCGGAATTAAATTCATAAAATATGGATCCATGCATGCGAACACAGTCGGATTGAAAGCAGTCATTCCTGATGGTACTGTTTTGGATAGCATGAAAACTTAAAGAAAGGATTCTACAGGATTTGACATCAATCACTTATTTATCGGAGCAGAAGGTACTCTTGTAAGTTATAAAAGAACAGTTCTCTCCATATTTTCTTCATTTTTTAATAATTGATTGCATTTGCTAATCTTTTACAAAAATTAGGGTATAGTTACAGAATGCTAAATATTGTGTCATCCAATGCCTTCAACTCGCTAAGTTTGTTTATTAGCATCTGATGACTACAATAAAGTACTGAAATGCCTTTCTTAAGCGAAAAGAGATTTAAGTGACACTTTAAGTGCGATAGAGTTTATGGACTATGAATCACTTGCTTTTTCAATGAACTACTTTAATATTGAGAACCCTTTCCGAGATCAAAAGTACAAATACTACCTTCTGATTGAAGCTTAAAGCAACGCTTCAGAAGCATAAGTTAACGAATAAGTCCTAGAAATGCTCGAACACATGCAAGAAGAATATGAAGATGCAATTGTTTGCGATAGTGAATTGTAAAAAGACACAATTTGGAAAATTAGAGAAGGGATATCAATGGCCACAGCTCACAATGGATTTGTAAGAACTTTTAAAGCTTTTTTAATATACTATTTAGACTATTAAATTCGATGTCAGCGTTTAATCAAAAGACTTTGCGGACCTCATTGACTAAACTTAAGATATATGTGGTGATCGAGCTATCATGATAGGCCATGGACATATTGGTGATGGAAATCTACATTTAAATTGTACAATTAAGGGTTTTGATGATAAGATTCTTTTAAAAGAACTGTAATAATAACTCGAACCCTTTGTGTTTAAATATATACACGAGAAGAAGGGAAGTATTAGTGCTGAACATGGTATTGGATAGCAGAAAGCTGAATACTTGAAATACTCTAAGTCAAAAGAGATGATTGAATAAATGAAAATGATAAAAGGATTATTTGATCCAAACGGAATTATGAATCCGTATAAAGTGCTTCCAAAGTGAAGATAAGGCTAAGAAACCGCCAATTATTATGATCTCATTAAAGTATCGACTTATTAATGCTGGAAGAGATTTTATTATGAAAATTAATTTTAATTTATGAATTTAAAATTCTTGATTAAAAATAAGCACATTTCGATTTTGCTTCTTTCTCTAATAATAAAATACAATATTTTTCTCATAGAAACATAAATTTTAATATTATGAAATAACAGAATTTATTGAAAAAAAATATATTAAATTGTCCGATTAAATTCTATTATGCAAAATATTTAAATATGACTCCTATATTTTGCTATAATTCTTTATGAGTACTTTTGATTGTATTTAACTATGATTTGCCATAATATATGAATTATATATACAAAATTTTAAATATATTCTTTGTAAATGTAATCACTTCTTGCTCTTCTTTTTACCCTTCTTCTTGCCCTTCTTCTTTTTCTTTTTGGGGAAAGGATTAATCATAAGTGCATCACCAGGTGTAGGATACTTCCTCAAGCCAGGTTGATACTCAACATTTTCCGGCATAAGAATAGCTCTCTGTAATATACCCACACTTTAAGGACAGTTGTCTCTCGCCAGCCTTTCCTTGATAGATTCAATTTCATTGACTTATTCTAGTCTGAAACCATCAATTGCTCCCCTTGAAATTGGTTATAGTTCCTTAGGTACTTTAAAATCTGGGAATCTTGTATCAGGAACTTGAGTCTCCTCTTCTTCAGGCACAGGCTGTAGTTTTTACATGCCCTTAAACCAATTATTCTGGGTGGGGGCTGTAAGTGGCCTAGCAAACTTTTCAGCTCTGTTATAAACTGAAAGAGAGTATGCATCACTACCTTTGCTTGAACTAACAAAAACGTTATCTAAATTTTACTCATCTGTGAATGGAGTTCTTGCATTAATCAATTCACCTTTATACTTTCTGAGTGTTTCAATTCTTTACTTTGCTGATTATATTTTGAGATGTCTGATTTTGCCACCCATCCCAAATTTACTTCCTTAATTTTCATTTGGATCTAGTTAATCATCCACCAAACCTATTGGAGTGTATTTTATAATCTCCTCCACAGTTTACTTTTTGTGGTCCTTCTTGATAATAGACTTAGTGCCAATATTGTGTGCTTATATAAGTGGGAGTGATTGATTTTACTTTCTCTTTGGCAATGCTTTATTATATTCTTGAATCATTTCAAGTTACTTTATTTGAATGGCAGTAGAAGGTCTTATACCATAGCCTACTTGATCCCTAGTTAAATCATGTAACTGTGGTTTATTTAAATCTATTTAATTTTTAGAACCTCTCATTCTGGGATGAGCACTCTTTGCTCCTCTTCCTTCCTCTTATAGCTAGTTTTTCCTCATTTATTTCATTTTCTACTATTGATCGTAATCATCGTAATCATTATCCTCTCTGATGTCATCTTCCTCATCATACTCATCTTCTTCCTCCACATCATCATCCCTTTACTTATTTGGTTTTCTTTGATTATTGTAAATATAAGTTTAGTAAAAAAAAATAGTCTTTCATTTCACTAAAAGAAGATAATAACAAGTATAAAAGTCTATCAAATCAAAATCTTGAAGAGTATTCATTTTCAATTAAATAAAAATTAATTTATAAATTAAAATATTAAATTATAATCTGCAATAATAGTTTAAGCTTCAGTTTCGTGATGATCTTCATTTCCATAATCTTCTGAATCTGTTGATGAGTCTTCAATAAGTGGGTTATCATTAGGATTGAAATTCTTAGATTTCCAATTTTTTCTTACAAATCCACGAGCTTCGAAATTAGATCCAGCATTTTGATGTTCTTTTTTTCTTTGTATTTCAGATTCTATTCTTTACTTGGCACTCGACCATTCTTTCATATGTTGCTTTAACTCCTCCTCTCTTCTTTTCTCTTGCAGCAAACGATTCTAGTTGTGAAACCAAATCTTCTCTATTTTCTACTCTGCCATATCTTCAGTAGGAACGTAATTCAAGTAATTTGACTTTCCTTCGAAACGGTTTTAGCTTTTAAACACTACTGGATCTCCTGTGGTGAAGAAATTTTTAAATGGATAGGATCTAATGGATCTTTCATCTTCTTCAAACACTGATTAGGCTTGAGTGGTTGCATCACCTAAATGACTTTAACTCTATTGAGTGAAAGCACTCATTGGTCTGTCAGAAAGCTTATTTTAGAACAATTTGCCGAAACTCTTTCGCTTATATACTTCAATACGGTCTCTAGCAGGCAAGATGTCCTTATGAACAGTTCTCTCATTTTCATCAAACAGCTTTTTATGTTTTTATTCGTTTAACTCCTCATCGAGTAGTTTATTTCTTTTTTCTTCTTGTTTCTCTTCCTTGATTCTTTGGATTTATTCAATCAGCCCTGGATTCAAGAATATCTCCTCTTCATCTTTTTCTTAATTGCTCATTTACCCTATGGATTCAAGTTTCTAGTAATACCATGTGTACACTTTTCCTAAAAATTTCATTTACTTGCTTTTATCTTTAGTTATTACTAAACCTTTGTAAGAAATAAAGTTGACAACATATTAAATTAACTCAAGTATACTTCTCTAATGAGTCTTTTCAATCCTTTATGAAGTTATATTTTGTATGAAAAATCAATGCCTTGTTTTTACTATTGAGCAAGCATTTACTTGGTTGGGCCATTCCTGCGATGTTCTTCTGCCTAAAAGTAAAACTGCCTCAGTCTGAGTCTTAATTTTTGAAATATTGGATTTGATTCAAGGACAGGGCATTCAAGTCCTTTCTCTTCTATTTTAAAGGAGAGGAGGTCTTCTATTTAGGGAAGCAACTACTGATTGTCCATGTTACCCAACAGATCATTTTGGTCTTTAATCATTGAGTCGAACTAGTCATTCATCATCATCGACGGCTGATTACGAGGTGGCTGGTGCCCCTATTCTACCGTTGACATTTTCACAGTATAAATCAATTATCAATTATATTTAAGAAATTTAATTTAACTTTAATCTCAATACATAATCACTTCATCTAAAGCTAAGGTATAGAGGGTAAATGATAAAGAAAATGAATAAATCATTATGTTTAGTAAATATAATAAATATAAATATAGATATTAAGGTCTAAGAGATTGTTAATCAATAATTTGACTTTGCGAGATTCGAAATCATCTAATTTTAAAATAGTCGAGAGAGGACACTTAACATAATCATATTTATTATTAACAATCATCTTATTATTACTTAAATCCAAATAACTAACATAAATCTACATTTTTTTCTTGTTTTTTTAAGAATAATAATATTGAATAAACATATATACTCAATTAAAAAGCCTTTTGGTAGATAAAATGTAGTTAGTATTTATATATTTTGGGCACCATAAAAATTTAATAACTGTTTTTAATCTTTGGCTTTCGTAAATGTTTGAAAATTCATATTAATATAAAGTAATCCGAAAATTTCTAAAAAAAAAAGAATTTTTGAACATTAATTATCATTATTTTTGAATAATTAACAAAATACCTAAAATAATATGGAAAACTAGCAACCAGCATAATAAGAGTAATAAATTTCAATAAAGAGGGAAGATATGTGGATTGGAGTCACTTTTATCAATCACAAAATCAAAGCCAAAGTCTTTGCCACCGACACTTTCGAAAGGCTCACACAAAGAGTAAGTATTGTCGAAATTGGGAGAAATTGCATAATTGAATTGTATTGAGAATTAATATTGATGTGGCAATATTTAGTTACTATTTATCTATTCTCAACTGAAGTCATTTGTTTTGGCTTGTTATTTAAGTTAGTTAATTAATAACCATCTAACGAATGATATGATAATTGTAACTCTGATTCCATCTGAATTATTTGATCATCCTCTCCTCCATTTATCCAAACATTTTTCGCATAGTTAACTTTCACAATAAAATATATTTTATTAAATGTTTGTTTTTCATGCTTGGCATTGAGGAGCAATATATGCTTGGCTTCAAGCCTGTAGATTTTGAAAAAGACCCACAAAAATTTGAAGAAAAAAAGCGCACTCTTGCTGTTGGCAGAAAAATAAAATAAAAGTAGCCGAAGTTGTCTGCGATTGACTCTGAAAACAACGAAGAGGAATAGTCATAATCTGACTAAGAATCTGAGGAAGAGGAAGATGAAGAGGGTCAACTTCAAGTCCCAAAAGACGTGGTCAGGGATATCGATTTACTAATATCAGAACAGTTTTACCTTGTATGCTATATTAGGCAAAAAACTGATGAGATATCACTCATTTATAAATTCTTATATTAAATGAGGAGCAAGAAATAGAACGCTAGGTACGAGCTTTAAAACAAAATTCATAATTATTATAGAGATAAAAAATGGAATTAGGACTCGATATTGACAGTGCGAGTAGTAGAGTAACTCCTAGAAAATAAATGATGAAATATTTTCAGGATCAGGGAATCAACTTAAATGAATGTAAGTATAGATAATAAGATATGAAAAAAATAGAATTATAATAATTTGTAGTTTGAGTTCAACCATTTAAATATCCTATAATTGCTTATAAATTATAATAATTTTTAGGTCATTTAAAAATAAAGCCAGAAAAAGGATGTTCAAAGTATATGCTGTGTCCTTTTGTAGTGTGCTTGAAAGAATTCTCGGAGACTGGCAACCTAAAGACACATATGAGAACTCATGTAAGGATCTCTAAGTGAAGTGAAATTTTATATTTTAGACTGGTGAGAGACCTTTTATATGTACATTTGAAGGCTGTCAAAAGGAATTTATAACTAAGGGACATTTAAACACTCATGAGTTAATACATTCAGGAGATAGGCCATTTGTTTGCGAAAGATGCGATAAATCCTATTCAAGATCCGGAAGATTAAAGATTCATATGCGCACTCATGTAAGACTGAAGATGTTTTTATGAAGGATTTATAGACTGGGGAAAAGCCATTTGAATGTCCGTTCGATAACTGCGAGAAAACTTTCACAGAAAAAGGCAATCTAAAAACACATATCAGAATTCATTCAGGCGAAAAGCCTTACCTTTGTTCATTCGAGGGTTGCGATAAATCTTTTACTACTTATGGTCATTTAACAGACCATGTAAGAAGGCATTCAGGGGAACGACCATTTGCTTGCGACACTTGCGATTAAACATTTATGAGATCAAGTTCTTTAAAGATTCATAAAAGGCGCCATACAGGGGAAAAGCCTTATCTTTGTGAAACATGCAATAAATCATTTTCTGATAGATCCAACCATAAAGTTCACATGAAAACTCATGTAACCTTAAACATACTAACTTAATTTCATTTTATAGGGAATCGAAGAAATTTATGAATCCGAGTCTGAAGAGGCATGTTTTATTCCGATTTTGAATAACAATACAAAAATTATAGAAATTAAGCGAAGAGAAAGTTCTAATAGAGATCTAACATTTTGTGAAGAAATTTCGAAAACTGTTAAGAAAGTAGCTGAGAAAAGATTGAAAGCAAAAATATTACATTAAGACTTGATTGACAGTACTCCTAAATTCTAAAATAATAGTAACTGTAACAACAGTGATAGCAATGATGGATTAAAGAAGAGGAATGAAAAGAAGCATATTAAATAAGTTAAAAAAGAAGGGATTGCTCAAATAAAACAAAAAATAATTGAAAATGCAGAGAAAGCAGATTTTAAATTTGAAGGTAGTGGATAGAAAATAACACTTTAGTCAACTTCTGAAAAGACCCAGGAAACTGTTAATGAAAGTTCTAATAAACCACCATTTAGACCTGTGCTCTCTCGTTAGAACACTCAGAATAGTAATACTTTTTAAGTTTAATTCTAAAACTAACAACCTTTATCAATTGGAAATATAGGGCAGGCGACTTTTAACATTCCAATAGCTATAAATGTATTTCCAAATTAAGTGGGTTTTAGATCAGGCTAAACTAGCAAGCAGCACTCATTTCAGAATTTATTTGCAAGTTTATAATAAAATCAAAACAATTAAGGTTATCAACCCTCAAAGTTTTAACCATAATAATAGTAATAATAATAGCAGCAATAAATGAATTAAAACTTTTAACACTCCCCTAAGGCTTAGCCTTAGTAAATTTATTACAGTAATATTAGTCCGTAAATAGTATAACCTTAATTAGTAGACGCTTAGATGGGGGTTGTCGGAAGTTTCTCACCTGACTCTCTTTAGAAAAAGCTTGTATAATAACAAATAAATTAATAACATCCTCCAATCTAACCGTAATACAATTAAACATCTAGATAAGCTCTAGAAAAGTGGAAAGGCATGGGATCATTTCAAGTTTAACAAGCTTAAATGATTTATTAATGAATTAAAAAGCTGCATTTGGCTTGGCGGCTGGCATTTCAAGCAATTTTCCAAGTCAATTTAACTTGCATGACGATTCTCGACCTCTTTCTAAATAAGGAAGTGCCCACAACCTATACTCAATGAGTTTGCAAAACATGAATAAAAATTCATCCCTAAGTAATAATGGTTTTGTAAAGTTTGGAGAAAGCGGCATGAATCTAGATGCAGCTGCAAATTTAAATGTTAGCAGCAGTCTTGGCCTACAAACCTATAATTTAAATTCATAAAATGAAGCATTAAGACAACTTCAGAAGACACACAGTTTGCAAAATTTATTAGCTGCTTAACATAAAAGATTGCCCTCTTTCAGAGGCCTTAACTAGATAAATGCTGCTTCTTAGTAAAGCTTAGATAAATAACTATAGTGAGCAATAAATACATTTTAGTCAATAATCCTATATTCAAAAAAAAGTATAAAAAATATCATTAGAATTATAAGTTTAACGATTTGTAAATAAATTTAGTCATTTTAAATGTAAATATCGTTATTTAGTGTTATAAAAATTAAATTACTTTTTAAATTGACATATCAAGGGAGTAAATTTTTAATATAATAAGCATTAATTATATTAAACAAAGTTTAAAATATTTTATTTATTATACTATATTTATGATAACATGAACACCCAAATATCAGTTTCCGAGTTTTCTTAGTATTGTCATACTTATGACCTATGAGGAATAGCTTGAAGCAGTCTCTTCTTTGTTCCTCTTCTGTGAATGTTAGAAGTGATTCTCTCTAAATCTTTCTATGAAAAAAGATCTTGTTCATCTTTCTAGTCATTGGATTTAAATGAAAATAATCTGGGCATGTTAAGTTTTATTTCTTCAACATCCTTTGCAGTGGTGAATATGTTTCTCTTCAAGTTCTCCATATCAGCAATTGGATCACTAATATTCTTTAAATTCTTTGAAATCTTTTAGAAGTTCTGCTGGTAATTCTAGAATTGTCTCTTAAGCATCTTCAATTAATGTCGCAGTTTAAGCATAAATATATAGCAATATCGAAGTCTATTTGCAACATTCTAAAGATAAACAAAGAATATTTATAAATAAATGACATATACCAAGGACTGTAGAAATTTCACATGAAGTTAATTATTTTTTTAATCATCAAAAATATTTAAATTCCGTATACTTAAGGTCGATAAAAATTTTTAAATTATATCTTCAAAGTAAATTCAGTTTAATTCTATATTTATAATTTTAAAAACATAAATTCTGCTTTATAATGGCATTAATATAATAATTTAATATATATTTTGTAGTTTTCTGTCTAATTCATAATTGTGTCTTGCTTCTCTTATCTTTCTTCTGAGTATTTTAATCTTATATGTAGATGCGAGCATACCAACTGCATAAATTCTTAGAAAGTCTTTGAGTTGCAGTCTCTCAAGCAAATTAAATGATTTTTCTTGAGACTGATCGAACTAGAGAATGTTGTAGAGACAGACGACGAACATTGAAACAATCATAACACCAATGAAAGCACAAATGATCGCAATTGCTCTCCCTGCATGTGACATTTAAAAACCTAATACATTATTGCAACAATTTATTAACAAAATGGTTTATAAATTAATAATTAATCGAAAATGGAAGTACATGCAGTTATAAATTATCTTAATGTAAATAATCTATATGTTAAAAAATTTCTTTATATAAATAAATAATGCTTCTCTGTAAAAATAATTTTATTTATGATTTTTTGATTATGCTTTAATGGTGGTCCTATCGTTAACCAATAAAATATTTCAATATTTATTAAGAATAATCTAATCTAAAATTCTTTTTCCATAAAACCAAATGTATTTCAATTTAAAGTTATTTAAGTATTTTTGAGGGTTTGATTGCATAAACATCGCCATAACCCACAGTTGTCATTGTATTATATTATATCAATTATTTAAAAAGAATCTATCAATACAAAAATTATATAATGGCAATAATCAAGACATACCACATAGAGGTTGTTATATGATAAAAGTTCTATTGCAATTGTCTTTCAAACAATCTTATTGAATATGCTAAAATGAACAATGAAATCATAGCTGAAACTGCTGTTACAATAATTAATAAAACTAATCAATTATTTACAAATAATTATATCAACCAAGAGTAGTCAATCATTATGGATTTTAGAGCGAAAGAGTTTGTTGCGTCAATACCATATATATGGCAGACTCTCTGTGCTCTAGGGTTTGTGTAAAATGAAAGTTAGATGATGCCTCTCACAAAGAAATGCACTCTGCAGAATATCATAAAACACAGTAGTAAACTAAGTTATAATACTTAAATTTTATCAAGTTATAAATATTTTTTCTAGTTTAGATCATTTGTTATAAATATTCTTCCATTGCTGAAATCATTTGCAGTTTCAATGTAAGTGCTGCCATAAAGTGATGGATAGCTCATAACTAGAGATAGTAAAACCTCAAGTATAATTTATTTCCAAAGTCCAGTGTTTATTAAATTATCAAGTTAAGCCAATTTTGACTTGGTCTTTTTCCATTAAATGTATAGTAAATTACTAGCAACGATTGACAAAACTATAATTATTTTAATGGGTTTTATTCTTACTTAGGAAGAGAGTTGAGACATTTGCTATAATTAGCATAGTTTGAACATGTTCCTTATTTTTATCATCCAAATTATAAAAGAAGTTAATTTCTGAAGCCACTATTGTACACCCTACTCCTAATATAGCAAAATAGCATGAGACGAATTCAGAAACCTTTTTCTTGCTAAATGCAATATTACTAATTCTAACTTCATCTTAAGCTATAAGTTTCTGCTCTTCAACCTCATCAATCACCTCAGCCCCAAAATCAGCAACTCCTCCATCATAAATATCGTCAATCTTCTTTTCATTTAACTATCCTGATGGTATGTGCAAATTCGAGCTAGATCTATGTAAGAAGTTTAGTTTGAGAGTTAAATTTCTTACACATCTTAAGAGGTGGTTGCTTTAAGTTGATCAATAACTAATCCTGCAAACCCTGTTTTCTAGCCTGGTACTTTATAAGGGGACTTATTTTTGTTTGGTGACTAAGATGACTCCCTTTTCTTAAACTTTAGTTCTATAAAGAAAATATGAGTTACTTTATTAATTTCACAGAAAATAAAACAAATACTTACATGGTTCTTCCATATAATCTATTTACAAATAAAATATTATATAACGGTAAATTAATATTTTATTCATCATTTCTATTCATCAAATATTTTACAGGCTTCTTTAAAAAAAACATTGATATATAGTATAAATTTTTAATGAATGCTTATTTGTAATACGAATATCAGAAATCATAACAACTCTAAGCTTTATTTTTTTCTAAAATTTTTACAAGGTTTGTAGCATTTTATAACTTTCAAATTTTTCTATTGTTTTTTTCTGGCTTTCCATTCTTTGAAATGCCTCTGATCTTTCTTTTGATCTTTCTTGTGTCGTAGTAAATATAGAGCATGGCCATTCTGATGGTGCTTACATCATCGACGATCATGTCAATTGAATTCTTGAGTGACTCAAAATCAGCATCACGATCGTTTATGTTTCTAATTTGAGTTGAGACCTTTTAGAATTCTTGCATGTGTGTTCTGTAATTTCTCTACTAGGCCACGATTTCATCTTCATTTCTGAGTTCAGGAGGTTGACCTCTCGCTAGTTTTAATCTGTAAGCAGCTCCTAGGCATCTAGCAGCTTCTAATCTCAGATCTTCTTTAGCTAATAGTCTGGCTAAAAGCATAAATGCTTTTTTCTCTGGTGAATCGAACTCCATGATATTGTTCAGGGCAACGACGAAAAGAGATACATAGAAGGCTCCCCAAGAAGCAATCACAATACCAATCAGTCTGCCCATATGAGATTTAGGAAAAACATCTCCATATCCAATAGTAAGCATAGTGATCATCATGTTCCACATAGCAGTTGTAATGTGACTAAAGTTTGAATTTACATGTCTCTCAAAAAGTCTCAATTAATAGCTGAAAGCTAAGAGAGTCACTGGCATAGTAGATGATAGAATAATCCAAGAACTGTTCTTCATGATGCATTTTAAAGCGAAAATATAACTAGCATCAGTACCATAGATATTACAAACTCTTTGAGCTCGAGGATCAGTATAGAATGAGTTGTTTAATGCTACTCTCACAACATAAACTAGTCTCACAAAAATCATTAAACACAAAAGGAAATCATTCCACTAGAAGGCGATACCAGCACTAAAATCGTTTGCATCCTCATAGTAAACTGTATTATGAACAGATGGGTAGGGTTGAAGAGCCATACATAAAATTTCAAGGACCATCCATACAAAAATGCCAGTGTTGAAAATGTTATCTAGTTCTGTGTACAATAACTTGAATTTCATCCAACTTATGTATAGCAACTTGCTGCAGACAATATTTACCACTAAAGAGAATTAAGCAAGGAATTTATTACTTACTGAGAATAAGAGATGATACATCGCAGATAATGTACATTACTTATATCCAATCCTCTGTTTATCCATTATCATTGAAAGAAGCAGTCATTTCAGAGCCTATGATTGCACAGCAAAAATGATTATATTTTTCTGATTCTCTTAATCTTTTAATTTAAAAATAAAAACCATAAAATGAATATATCAGAATTAATGTCCTTGGTAATCATAGTAATTTCTAGATAATCTAAATTTTCTAAAGTGCTTTATCACTCTTTAATTTCATCTGGTTGTTTAATAAGCAGTTTTGGGTTAACAAGAAGATGTTTATATGAAGCAGGAACGCATGACCTAATTAAACCAAGGTCTTTATTAACCTAATCTACAGCTAGTTTAAGACTGTCCATATCAGCATTCATATCTGTAGAGTTTCTCAAATTTTTCCTCAACTTGTTGAACTCATCAGAACTTCTTTGATAAAAACGCTGAAGTGCATTGATTTCTGCGACCTTTGGATTTTATTCTTTCTCTCTAATTTTCTTTATTTTAAAGGCTGCTGACAACATATGAACTGCTTATTTTCTCATAATATCTTTAGAGAGCAGCCTCTGTAGCAAATTATAGGCTTTCTGCTCTGAACTGTCAAGATTTTTATGTATTTATTTAATAAAGTTTCAATATATTTAATTTCTAAAGATTAAGCATGTTCATAAGTGAAAGAATGAACAAAGAAAGTAAGAAAATTCCCCAAAATGCTGCAATAACTGCTATAAATCTACCAGTATGTGACATTTATTAAATCTATAAATAAAGAGAATTAATAAATTTCAGAAAATAAAGATTGCATAAACATCACCATAGCCTACTGTAGTCATAGTGATTAGAATGTTCCACATGGAAGTTGTAATATGAAAGAAGTTTGGCTGAACAACTCTCTCAAATAGTCTCAATTGCACTGAGAACATGATTAGTGATATAAACGTAGAGAAGATAACGATGATCCATGAGTTATTTACCATGATGGCCTTGACTGCGTACATATTGGTAGCGTCTGTTCCGTAGATAGCGCAAATTCTCTAACTTCTGGGATCAGTGTAGAAGGATATTTGCAAGATGCATCTTACTAAGTAGTGAGTACGAGCAAATATCATAACACATAGAAGAATGTCATTTGTTATAAATACACTTGTAGTTGTAAAGTCATTTTCTTTCTCTACATAAACAATTTACTGTTAAATTATAGTATGAATATTTTGTAGAAATGTTTAAGTTTCGCCATATTAAGAAGGATAGCCCATTAATAGAGTCAGTAAACATTCTAAAATCAGTGGTTTATACAAACCTGTGTTAATTATGTTATCTGCTTTTGTGAAATGCCTTTTTGTTCTCTTCCAACGAACATACAACAAGTAAAATTTATTGAATAAATTTATTTATTTAATAATTTTGAATGAGTATATCCAGCAATTGTTGATAATACTTCAATATAATTTATTAATGACATTAATTCTTACTTAGAAATAGTGATGTCACATTTGATATTGAGTAATTCTAGAATATGATTGCACAGCCAACACCCAGCATGGCAAAGTAGAACGAAATATATTCTGAGATTTTATTTAAATAAAATCAGCATCTTCTAGTTTCTTTGAACTGTCGTCATCACTAAGATCATCCATCATAATTTTATTGCATTATGTCATCACGAGCCGTGTCAATTCCTGTGACTAATTTATTTAAATTTATATAAATCTGATATATGTTTAGTTCCAAATATTATGATGATATCGAGTACATGATTATGATATGTTCTTTATTTTTGTCTTAGAAGTTATTGAAGAAATATATCTCGCTGGCAATAATTTGACATCCAACACATTTTTATGATAGATTTTAGTTTGACTATAGGCGAAATTACTCATTCTCACATCTTCAAATATTAGTATAAGATCATCCTCTATATCGTCGAGTTCTCTCTCTATTTAGTCCCCAGGTGCTACTTTTTTCTTTCCACCATCAAGTCCTAGTATCATGGCAGCATTGGGCTTTGTACTATTCAAACATTGTTTTAAAACTTAATAATTTTGACTTACTTGTCCATGGTTTTATCAACTACATTCGCTATAGAAAATCCTTGGCCTATTCTTATTGGAGATCTATTGTCATCACGAGATAATATAGATGAAGTGACTAATTTGGACTCTGAATTGAATTTATCTTAATCCATTTTATTTCTAACTAAGTTAACAAATATTCCTCAAATATAAATGGAAATAAAAAGAAGTAGATATTATTCTTATTTTAATAGTGCTAATTTAGCAATAATTATAATAACGGTAATTAATTCCACATTCCCGTCCTAACACTTCATCTTAACTAGTCATGAAAAATTTCTCTTAATAACGTGTTTGAAATAATAATTATATTCTAAATAATTTTGAATCATATCATCAACTTCGCTCTTTAACTTGAATTTTAATAGTAGCTTATAATATCTCTGTTCTTGTTTATTGAATTAAAAGCCTCTCCATATAAATTTTAACCATTATTATTTTTCTATGGTGAATCAAATTATCTTTTTTGAATTAATTTACTAGTTAATTCTATCGATTTCGTCCTTTTATGAGTATTGTTCACTTGATTAGTTTGATATTTTCCAATGAGAGAATCTTACTATCGCTGCAATCTCAATTAAGTTTTAAGGGCAATCTCTTCTCTTGCTCGCCTTCTTATCACAATTTAATCAAGAACCTTATCTTTTTCTTACTGGCTTTTGAAGTATTTAGGGTTTACTTTCATTGACCAAAGTCGCTCATTTTTTAGTTTTTAATGAGAGTTTTCTATGAGTATATTGTTAAATGTATTAATAGTGGCGGATCTGCTTGGTAGCTAAGGAGTTTTAAATTTATTTGAGTTAGCTATATTTAACTTGTCAATTTAAAGGTTTGTCTAATAACTATTTACCATTTTTTCGTTTGATTTAATTCTTGAATCAACAAAAGGATCGCTATATACAGTGTCTCCAAAGATTGGCATATCATTATTATTTAGAGAAAGTTTCAATGATGGTCTTAAAAATGAAACTAAACTCGCTTTTTATTTTTACTTTTTATCAGTCAGCTAATAATTTATAACTGAAGATTATCTGCTTGAAGATTTTGTGGGTTTTAATAAAGGAGATTGTTGGAGATTCGGTATTTGAATTGAACTAAAGTTTCTATTAAGATTTAAAGCATTAATTTAGTTGTTTTGATATGGTTTTAGGTAATCATAATCATTTTAGATTTATCTCACTACTGCTACTTTTGGAAAATCTATCTCTTCATTTCTTCCTGAGTTGAATTTATGTTTGTTATTTTAAAACTACCCGTCTATACTCTATCTCTCAAATGAGTCATTAATATTATTTTGAAATTCATTCAGTAAAAAGTGAGTTTAAGGTAAAGTTTAATCTTTTCTTTGACTATTAGTTATTTTATGAGATTCGCTGTTGAATTTGGATAACTCAGCAACTTTATCTCGCTTTTATACCAAATTTATAACAGATGAATTCGAATGCCTATGGTTTTTAGATTTACTCAATGAATTTTTACTTTTAGTATAGCTTTAATCAAAAATATTTTGATAGTCTAAGTCAAGTATCAATCCTTGGATACTCTCTCTTTAATTAAATTAATTAATATTTATCTTTGGCAATTAAAAGTCACTTTTATTGCTGAATCTTTTTTATGGAAATTTTACTTTAACTTTTTGATTAGTTTTACTTTGGTTTTTATTTAAAAGATCTTTCATTAATTCTCTCAAATGATTCTTCTTTTCAATGAGGGACTTAGCTTCAATACTGTTTGCATATATTGCTTATTATTTTTGTTGACCTTTAGACAATCTTAAATCCATACTTATAAATGAGTTATAATATTAATATTATTTAAGAGAATTATAAATAATTCAATATCATGGCAATAAATCTTATAAATTTAAAATAAAATGAGAAATTTATTAATTTATAAATATAAAATCAATGTCGTTAAAATTTTTGTAAATGGAGAAAACGCTACTTGAGACAGTCAAGACTTTAAAATTTGAATGGCTCTAACTTCGAATGAAAGTGCTCTGTGATCACGCTTTTGGGGGGGAAGTTTCCTGCCCCAAAATTTTAAATGCACCCTAAGGGGGAAGTTTCCTGCCCCCTTCGGAAGTTTCCTGCCCCATATATACAAATATGTAATTTTTATAATTTTTAAAGAATCTTTATCATCAATTATGATGTAGTTTTTTTTAAATTTAGCTTCAAATATCATTCTACCTTGATAATGAATTTAAAATTTAATGACAATTACATTAATTATTGATAAAAAACACTTATTTTAGCCTAGTTAATAATATATAATTTGATAAAGAATAATTATGTACCTTGAAAATTATATAATAATTGTTGTATAGTACATGATTATGGTAATTGAAATTGAAATTTATTGTTTCTATTAAAATTATTACAAAAAACATAAAATTTAATGTTGGGGGCAGGAAACTTCCCCACCCACGCTTTTTTCAAAAAGTTACAGCTTTTTTAAGAGAGATTGTTAAATGCATTGTTTCGCAGGCAGTAAGATTAGAGTTTAGAGCTTGCAATATAAATATCTGAATCTATTAATGGTTTATAATCTATACTATCTGATCTTAATTCACTTGATAAATTTAATCCTGAAGAATTCAAAGCCAAACTGTAACTTGCAATAGGGGTAATGGAATATAAAATGAGTGATTTTGTTACTAGAAGTTTCAATTTATAGTAGACTGAAATACCTGAGAATTCATAGAGAAGTTAAAACTAAGACAAAATATTTGGATTAATGAAACTGAACAAAGCTATCAATGAAGCATCAAAGTAAATGTAGAGTGCAAGTCGTAAAGAATATGATATTGAACAGATACCAGTCTACTTAGATTAAATAAAAGAAGAAAGCAGGAATGACAACTATCATTATCAGACTATATCGGAAGTGGAAGAGTATGTATATTAAGTTTTACATAGACACCGTTAACTCAATAATAAAGATAGAAAAGATGCCTCTCTAGAAGATCTAATGGCTGTAACTGCAACTGAACACTCTCAAGACCTCACAAATAAAATAAGGCAATTAATTTACATGGATAATTAAAACAGAGATTTCTATTCTGATGATGGTTCATAAACTGACGGAATGCCTTCTATAATTTAAGAAACTAAGAATTTTGCAAATATGTTTTTCAATGTCAAAGACCTTAATGAAGAGAGCGGGAGTGATAATTTGGATGATAAGAAGATAAAGAAAATTGAATTCAGTCAGTCGTTTAAGAATGAAAAACTTGATAAAAGTTTGCCCTTTACTCATGATAAAATTGATAATTTATTTCATATATAATCTCCCTATCATAATATAAATTTTATAAAATTTATTTTAAAGGAAACTACTTTTATAAAATTTAATCAAATTATTTAAAGACATTTAAGAGCAATTATATTATTAATCAATCTTATAAAATATTTTAATTCGCTTTTCAATCATAATAAAAGTACTAAAAGTACTAGATTAAAAAAATTAATTCCCTCTAAATTGATAGAATAGTGTTTCAAGATTCCATGAAGAATAAAGAATTTAACATTCATTTGAATTATTGCTTAATTTCAATCATTTACAAATTAAATCTAATTTGATTGATGATGCGAAGAAGCTATTGAAAAAAGTTGTTTAAAACAGAAACTACCAACAGAACACAATTTAATCTGAGCAATCCTTTGAAGACCCAGGCATTTATACAGACAGACGAGCTTAAGAAATGAGTTCCCTCCCCTCCACAATTGATGGTCATTTCAACAACATAAAAGTAGAATTGTAAAATAATAATGCTCCTAGGTTACCTATAGACAAACAATAGAAGAAGAATAATATCGATCACATTGATAATAAGAACTTATTTGAAAAGTTAATGAATGAAAGCAAGGAAAACTTGAACGACACAGTAAAGCGATAACCATAATAAAAATAGAAAGCAAGGCAGCAAGAAATTCCACTTTCTATAAAACATAAATCAGAAAAATAGAGTAAAGCAGTTAGTAAATAACCAAGCAAAAATTTATCTTATTAGACATCAGCTTAGAAAAAACCTTAAAACCTAAAGTAAATCGAGGTATTTGATTCATCTTAAGAGAGCCACAAAAATTCATCATTGTTCAATAAAGTAGTTTTGACTAAAGTGCAGCAAGACAGTTAAGATGACTATAATTAAATTGACCAAAGAGCTAGCAAATAAGGTATGAAAAGAGACTAGTCATAGCCAAGTTTGAATCACAATCCTTCTCAGATTAATTTGGCAATTAAATTAAGATCTAAAATTGATTAGCTAAATAATCAGAACGACCAGTATTAAAACATAAGTTAAAGCTAATCACAATAATTGCTCAGTCATTATTGCTTAAATTTATAATAATACAGATAGAATTGTATAGAATTAATGATTGATTTCATTAATTTAATAGAGTCAGTAAGTGCAGTCACAACAGCAAATTCAAAGTTACTAGCATGAAGTAGAGAAACTTTTCAAAAACGTTCACACCAGTAAAAAATAGAATCATTTGCAATTATAGTTCAACTCTAAACCTGCCAAAATGGTCAATGATTCTTACATATTCGAAGATAAAATATCTTAAGATTAAGAAGCTATAGTAATCAAGAATAAAAATGCAAACAAGTAAAAACAGTTGCTTAATTCTTAAATAAAAATTAAAAAGGAAGATTAAAGTTTATTGTTTGATAACCATAATGATCAACAAAACATTACGAAGAAATAGAGAGTGGAAAGTGGTAAAAGCTAGTCATAATAGAAAAAGAAGAGTTCGATGAATAGAAAAAACAGTTTGCCTAAGATTTAGAATTAGTAACAGTAAAAGCAACAGTTGCTTAAAAATTACTAGTCAATGGGATTAAACTAAAACTTAATGAACAATCAATCGATGCTTAATTATTCAGTGAATTAAAGTCTTCTGATGCCTGAAAATATATATCAATCTCAAAGTGTAGAATAAAGCTTCTTACAACCTTAAATCAATAATTCATTTACAGTTGGCAATTAATTATCTCAATCTAAATAACACTCAAAGAAGCCATCATAGCATGCTTAACTATATTCTGATTTTATAAACAAATACATAGCAAGCGCAAACAACTAAGCTAAAACTAACAATGGTGAGGGCATGAAAAGAAGTAAATCTTCCAATGGATTCAATACTGGATAGACTAAAACTATACAGAGTAGGAAAAATAGTGCAGTTAAGAGGGAACAAATGGGATCCAACAATAAACTAGTAGAGAACTACCAACAATAATAGAATAGTATGTAGAGAAGCAAGAGTACTAAAAAACATACAAATATGAATGGTATACCAGGAGGAAATGAGATGCATCGGTATTAATCTGTCAAACGACTTATAATTATGGAATGAATTAATTCAAAGATGTTTATATTCAATTGGCTATAAATAACACATAGTAGATGTATTATTGATGGCTATTAACATTTTAAGTTTCATAAAGATAAAATTTTCGAATAAAAATCTAAAAATGGAATCGACACAAAGCTCACTAGTGCCTTCTGATGAAGCCAAAGAAAAGTATTTTACTTAAGCCGCGCTTGATTACCAACCTACAAATTAAGATATCTTTATTACAACATCAAAGGGAGAGACCCAAAGATTAATTTTTGCTAAGCCACAATAATTGAAAGAGAATGAGGAGAAGGAATTACAAGGATTAAGAGATTACATTCGCAGCAGAGGCAACTAAATGCCACCAGGTTTTGATGATGACTAAAGACTAATCCTCAGATTCTTGCAAGGAATGAAGTTTCATTATGAGCATACTGAGAAGGCTATGAATGAAAATGCAATTTGGAGGAGAGAGTCATTCCCTATGGATACCAGACCTTTTATGGACTATGATAACATTAAAATCGATTTGAATGTATCTAAATATATTCAATTCATTTAAATCAGATTTTTTTGATAATTATAGCATCTATTGCGATATAAAGATCATTTAATGATGCAATATGGTTTTCATAGATTATTTCTATAAAAAGCTTCTATAGATTGTGGAAAAATTAAATTCAATTTTTACTAGAGGATTTCAAAATAGATAAAGAATAGAGTTATCGAATTTTACCATCTTTAAGCGCTCACAAATTTCTAATTATTTAAATAAATTAAACTAAATTTTGCCATGCCAACTTTTATTGTGGAATATTTAAATCAGGGTATTATATATGCCTACCAAAGAGACAAGGGTTAAAGACCAATCATTATCATCAATCCCCATGGTGAAAAATTTTTTGAAATTGAGGTGGTTGTATTAATTAGATTAAAAATTAAAATTGAGATTTATATTGAGATTATTTAAGAAGATTTTATATGATTCAATCGATCAAATATTCCTAAGAATAATTTACATGAAAAAATTATAATAACAGAGATTGGGGTTTGTGACAGATTTAAGTATATTCATTAAAATTGTTTTAAAAATATAAAATATAAATTATATATGGATTAAGAAGAAATTTAAATTATAAATATAGTTATTTAACTTTGACACAATCTCTAATTTAAGAGATTTTGTTTTTATTTAAAATTTTATTGATCTTAAGATCTATAGAATATCGCATCAATGTCCCCGAGATGTCCCCAGGGGACATTTGGTAGGGGTTTTGGGGTTTTGAAAAGTTTATAAGAACACATAGATTAGTTGATATTTAGGGAATGAATTGGATGGGAAATTTTTATTGTTATAAGAATGGAACAATTTTAGGGTGTTGTTGATTGTTTAAGTGCAATTAAATTTGAAGTTAATCTTTAAGTTGAAGATTGTGCTTTGATCCTGAGAATTATGAGATTCAAATTCGGATTTCAACTCTAATCACTGATGCTTGAAGGATCTGAAGTCAATTTCTTGAGTTTGCTCTATGAGACTTTCAAGATCCATCCAGAGACTCTGATCATTCTCTAAAATGAATGAATCAAGGATCTTAACAAGAGCTCTTGAGGATTTTGGATCTTCTTTGATTTTCTTGGCATGAACGATTAGCTTCTCTTGGGAATCGATGCTAACGTAAAAGCCTTTGCATATGTAGGTGTAAATGATTAAGCATGCAAAAGAATAGAGATCGATTGAGGGATCTCCCTCAGTAAACTATCCTTCAAGAGGCATGAATAGAATGTCTTAAGTGAAGTTAAAGTAGCCCATATGAATGCAATCTTGCTTTTTCAAAGTTAACAATCCTAATCTCAAGGGGTTCTTAGTCTATGACAAGATTCTTAGGATTCAGAATCCTATGAGTAAAACCAAGACTATGAAGCTCACTCACACCATTTAAAATCCCGAGACATAATTGCTTGACTTTTCTTGAGTGGAAATTGAATCTCAAAAAAACCATTATAGTTGTAGACGAAAACTTAGTAGGCTAATCCAATGTGATCAATTTATTATTAATCAGATAGTTTTTATTTCTTCAGAGGTTATTTGTTTTGAAGTGATTCTCTTGGTTAAGTGATGATTTTACTATTTTCTGGCTAAGATTAGTCTGAGTCATGACTGGAATCTCGTGATTGCTTTCTGGATTAGCTTCATTGCTATATTTATTTTAGGATTTTTGAGATTTCGGGGAGCCAGGATTTGAAGGATGATAATCGCGAAAATGCCTATTAAAATTGCTCTTAGAGGCGAAGGATTTACCACAACTATCGCAGTCATGCTTTTTATCATCAGATGCTTCAAGCACCAAACTAGCCTTCCTTTATCTATAAATTAGTATTTAATTATCTTACTTTTCTTATAGTGAATGGAGATCTCTTTGACTTTGTTAGGCAAATCTCTGCTTGTTGTCGTCATCAGATGAGCTGCTTTGATGAGAGCTATCCCTTTTTAAGGATTTCACTTTGTAGTTGAGCATATTTAATACCTTTCAATTTAATTTTAAAAAAAATTAAATAATATAATTAAATTTTAACCACAATCCTAAAAGAGCTAAATAGGAATGAGAATCTCAGATTTAATATAAATAATGAGATTTGATAATTAAATCTCAAACTTCTCAGATTAAAAAAGAATTATAAAAACTTTAGGAATAAATTTTGGAATTTAGGAATTCAGAAAATCCTTCTCAATAAGCTATAAGGTGCTAATAAAATTCACAAGTCCAGATTGACTCATCAAACTCCGATAAAGGTTTGATAAAATTATTGGAATTCTATGAGAGTAATCCTTAAGCTTTCTATGAAAACTACTGACTAAGGTAATTAAAACACACTTTGCAAGAGATTGTAATTAATTAATCTCAGAATAAATTATAATTTCAAAATAAAAATCCCAAAACTATTTAATATGGAACAGGAGATGAGCCAATCAAGATTAGTCAAGAGTGAGGAACTTACTAGCAGATTCAGATCCAAGGAGGATCTTTACAAATACTTGACAGTCCATTGTAAGATTTTAGTTTTAAATAACATTAAAAATAGTGAATTTATTCTTGCCACCTTATCAGGCAACTCGAATCGCATTCTTGAGATCGATCCTAAGTGGATAAAAAAGAGCTCTGAGATCTGACTAGGTTTAAATGAACAAGATTCCGCACTTTCAAGAACTGTCTGTGAAAAATCTTTACCCCGATGTAATAAAAGATGAGCAAGTCAGTTTGTACCTTCCTAATCTAGAGATGAACTCTGGACAGCTTCCTGAGAGGATGTTCTTCTTTACGATCCTGGGAACAATAAAGAATGAATACTTAAGATCAGTGATAGATCATGCTCACCAAGTTAGGTACAATGAAGGAGCACAATTGAAGAAGCTAACGGGATTGAGATTACAAATGATTGGTTCGACTAATTAATTAAGCACCCGTTTGTCTCGAGTAACTATTCTTTACATTAACACTTTACGGAAAACCTGGGAAAGGAATCTTCCTGATGAAGTAGAAAGCAAGATTGGGGAGCCGCAAATCTTAAAACAAATCCTTTGAAATCGGATAGAGATTGGCTGTTCAGATTCGATAGAACCCATTCATAAATGAAGAATCAAGGAATTTGACAAAACGCAAAAGATTAGCAGATGGATCTTTGCAAATCATAAACTTTTAAGAGCGGACTCCCACAAAGAATTCAATGGACTAAAACTGAATAATGTTAATTTATTTAAATCATTAAATCCTAAGTATAAAGTCCAACCCTTATTTAGCTTAATTTTAAATCACAACTTTTCTAACTTAAAAAATAGACATTCTTATACAATCCTTTTGATTCATCCGTTCATTCATAGCCAATCTCCTGAGAATCTCCTTCTTGTAATTCTGCTTTATCGTGAAGAATGTGCTCTCAATCCCATTGAATTAAGGCGAATACGGCACATTGAAGATTGGGATTAATCCAAGCTCATCAAGGCAGGATCGTGTTGCCCTACTTCTGTGCACCGAAAGATCCATGAAAATTGCGATTCTCTCATATGGAAACATCTAATTTATCTCTCCTAGAAATTGAATGAATTCTTGGTTACGCACTGATCTTTTGTGAATCTTGAAATGGACCAGCCCGTGATCTTAAGCTACGCCAGCAATTAGAGCATATGATTGCATCTCTGATCTCCGATCCTTGACAAAAGGATGCTTGTATGTTGCAGCCCAAGAACGTTTTAACTAAGTCTGAGGTGAGAATATTGCCTCATTTACAAATATAATCCTAGATCCCAAGGATTGTTCCATGCACACTTTTGCTTTCATTTCCAAGAGAAGATTTTATAGTTTAGCTTAATTCATGCTATCAGTCCTTTTAACTAATTTTATAGTTTTGTACTTGATCCCAAACCTGCCATAAATCTTAAGTATTTGACTATAGCTGATCCTGGATTCTGGGAATTGTCTGTGAAACAAGATTGCGCTTCTCTGAGAGATTTACCAATTTATTATTGCAAGCTACTATCTGAAATTAGATAATCAAGTTATTCCTAAGTGAGTTTTTATCAGCATAGCTTAGAATCCTACTCATTCTTTTCATATTTAAACATGCTTTAAGATCTGAGAATTCTCCTAAGGATTTTCGAATTTCCAAGGAGGTTCTTACGGATCTTGTAGTATTTATAATTAGAAATCTTGGATTTCATCTCAAGAATAATCTTAGCAAAATCTTAAATAATATGCCTTTGTCACAATTCTGAGATTCAATGGCTTCTTCTGATCCTAAGTCAAAAATAGTTAGAAAATAAGTGGAAATAAATTAAAAT
>ARYC01019620.1:0-36868 GCA_000711775.1 Oxytricha trifallax
AATTTATTGAGTTTGGTATTTTTACCTAGTCTAGTTCTCTAAATACTTTTGTATCAATAATGGCTTGATAATTTATTGTTCATTTTTATATATTTCAAAATTAGTTGTTGAGATTACCAAGGTTGAATTGAAAGATTTCTTTTATATGCTGCGATTTAGCTTAGGTTTTTTATAGTTCTTGCCTAGTGAATTGACAATGAGTATTAATTCTTTAGTCCAATTACAGTCTGAATATTTCTTTAAATCATTGAACTAGCCTTTTCAACGTTAGCCCAGGATTTAAACTTCAGTTTAATTTTCCTCCAAGCTAATGGAAAATATTTCTTGAATTCATCAACATCGTCTTAGTGTTAGTTATTAGTTTGAGAGATTCCTTTCCCTTTATTCTAAATGAAGCGTTTTATCATAGATGAAATTCTAATGTTAGAGCCTTCACCAGACATTTCTATAAATTCATTGATTTAGGAAACATTTGGGAACTTTTTCCATAGACCACAGATTGTTTTTGTTATCTCCTCAATAACTTTGTTTCTTATTAATTAATCATCCTTTTGACTTTATGATTGGTCTTAAACATCAGATCTTGGATCAAAATTTTGGAAACTACCCTACTTTTTATGTAAATAAGTTTGCTAAGCATTTTCTAAAGAATGCAAGATTTTAGAGTCTAGATTAAAGCAAATCAGCTCTCTCTATTAATTTGATTGAGCTTCTATAAAGGTACAGTAGATCAATTTATAGTCGATATCGACAGGTTCACTATCTTAAATAACCATCTATTCATTCTAGAATTGATCTCTAATTCCTGGTGCTCCAATATAATTACGAAGATCACTCTATCTTAATCTCTCCATATTTAATATGTTTTAACTTTAATAATTAATTAAAAGTTTTAAACAAAAAATGATTATTTTATAAATAATTCCTTTTCTAGGAAAACCATTTCTTTAATGACGAAGAGGAATTCTACTGTCCTCAAGAATTATATCCTAAACAATTTAACTCCAGCCTCAATGTAATTATTTTATAAATTTAGTATTAAATAGGGAGGCATTCACCTTAACCATGTACTCATTTGTAAATGTTCATTAACTCAAAGAGAAGATTGGAAACAAGAAAGAATTGTACGATTTCCTAGTTCAGGAATGCGGAGCTTACCTACCCAAGCTCCAATGCACAAATGTCTACTTCCTTCGCTCAATACTTAACGGTGAAAAAGAAGTAAAAATTAATAAACCTTATTTCTTTTAGCATTTGAAAAGAGCAGATGTTATTGTCGCTGCTGTTCCATAGATAGAAGGGCTAACAGTTGAGGATTTCTTAGAGTATGCATCTTCTAAACCTTCTATCATGAGCTTTCTTCCTGATCAAAGTGATTGGCTCCATCTTGATAAAAGATGGATTTGTGACATTTTAATGTCCCTTGATAAAGATGGTGTCAATTAGATGATAACTGATACCAAAAGAAGTAGAAGAGCAAAGTTGGAGTAAACTCAAGGGCTGCTAGTTCCAATGAGACCTGAATTTGCCAAGGCGCTTGAGGAATCATTGAGCTTTAGTGGCAAGTTAACAATATATTTCAATTTTTTAGTTCATAAAGGAAGATCTGCTTACTTGATGAAACCTACAGCATCTAGAAAGAGAAGAGCAAAGGAAATCGAAGAAGTTAAGTAGGAGAGAAAATCTGAAGAGGAGAGTAATAAAAGGATGCGACAAGATTTTGACCAGATGAACAATGAGCTCTAAGACTTAAGCCAGTATAAGAACTTGGTCATGCAACTAATGAGAACAGGACTCATTGATGAGGACGGTAACCCAATGGCAAATGGCTAAAACATGAACTCCAGAATACTCTGAGATGAAGTTTGAAGTATCAGTAATGTATAAGAATTTAACTTTAATTTAAAAGCTTTCACAGAATTCAAATAAAAATCATGATTAATTGATATCACGTAAAATTAGCTTTAATTCAAATTTTAGTTAGACGGTTTTAAGATAATATTTTCTCACTGGCCTTATGAATTTGTTTTCACCTTCAGGCCTTAGGGACCATCTTCTAATATAATTGTGTTAAGTGGAGGATGTCATTAATCTAGTCTCATCTTATACTATTCAGAATCAGATTCGCTGCTAATCTCAAGTTCATTTGGGTGATCATGAATTAATTGGTCGTCCATTCTATGAGTTCGTTTACCCAAGATCATTTTTTTATCAGATGCTGATATCCTTTTATGATTCAAGCTCACTCTACTTTGAGGAAACAATCTTCCATCGTCAAAGGGTGCGAACTACGAGGAGTCAAAGGGTTTGATGTAAAAATTTTGGAATATTTGAGCGGGAAGATCATCTTTGCTTTGTTAGCTTTGCCTTTGGTCCTCTTTCAAGTTGAATAATCTTCTAGCAGTTTTCAATTCTTCAAAATTTTTTATATCAGTCTTTTTGTGGTTTTCATGCTTTTAAACACAGTGATCTGAAGTGGGGTCGACTATGGGACTCGATGAATCGACCATTTTTTCAGTTTCTCCCTATTTCAAAAGTTAAGAATGTTTAAGATCCCCAATTTCGTTATGCTGGATCTCCTATGTTTCGATTTAAATTTTGTTATCGCATTCTTGGGAAAGACCTTGATGAAGCTTGAGAAGCCTAAAATTGTTTCATTGTCTTTTTATTCTTGTTTAAGCCTTACTAGTTATTCTATGGTGCTTGTATTTCCATGGCTGTAAACAAGGTAGTGCCATTGTCCTTTGTTATCCAGTCTACCAACTCTACCAACTATTTGATCTTAAGCACTTCTGTGAAATATGTCAGCCATAATTAAATAAAGCCCACCATTATTCTCTATTTCCTGGGAGGTCTTGATATCAGTGCCTCGACCCTAAATTTCTGATAGCAAAAACACACAGAATTTTCTATTTTTATCCCTTGTACAAAGGTTACTCTCCAAGGTCGCTTCAATTTTATATCCGCGCAGATGTTTCCGGAAACAAAAGAAACTTAACTCTACTTTTTAAACCAATTTTCAAGCATTTAGTAGGAGGTGCTAGCAACTTTATTATTGGGACCAGACAAGAATGCTTATTTATTATTTCCTCAAGCTTTTGAAGTAATCCTGGATACTTGAGACAGTGACTTCATCTAATAAATGCTGCTTTTTATTACCATTAATTGAGCTTATCTCTGGAAAATCAATTTCCTCTGTCTTAAAGAATGTCTCTATAATTTATTCTCTTTCATGCGTAATCAAGATCCTGTCATAGCAATTAGCTATTTTGCTTTAAGTACATGCTTTATTAAGCTAAGCATAGATGGTACAGGTCCATAAAAAAGAATCCAATCTTGCTCATCTATAACAATCGAAGAGTCAATAAGGATGTTTAAGAATTGAGGATCTTCACAGAAAGCTTCGAAATCCTTTTGAGTAAGGTAGTACAGTCAACTCTATTCTCGTACTCATTAACATTTACTCTTAAGTTGAATTGTTAAATCAGTTATTCAAACTATCGTTCATCTCCTTGTATAAGATGATCATTTTTGCCATTAGAATACAGGAGTATCATGTTTCATTGCTAAATGTATGGCCGAGCAAGTAGTGAGTAATGTTTTACCGTTTCCCATTCCCAGATTGATAAATAAACGATAGTTTGACGACTCTAATATATAATTTAAGCAAAGAGTCTGGAGAGGCAGTAACTTAAATTAAAGATTATTCTCTAGTTGTTTTTAAGAATCAGAGATTTTAAATGCTTATTTAAAGCCTGAGTTTACAAAATTTAGCACTGATCCCTCCCCATCGTTTCTCTCCTGAAATTGCTATAAGGCTTGTTTCTTTTGATCTGTGGTGAATTGATTAGCAGACTTTGGAAGTGAGAGCATCTAGTCAAGATTTCGAGAATTGCCGAGTAAAAGATCCTCGATAATTTTTTAGCAATCTTCCTCCTTTTTCTCGATCATTAAGAAGCAAATATCTTAAGACATCTTTAATATCTCTTCCAATTTCGTAGTCCACATTGAATTGTTTACTGTAAGGAGTTAAGAAAGCTTCTTCAAAAAGTTGATGTATTGACTTTGGTCGAGAAAGTCCCATTTATTGTTAAATATTTCTCTCATCCCATTTAGAAATTTCTTTAATTGATCTTCGCTCTAAGCCTAACTCAAGGAACTGATGGTAATAATATACTAAACAACTTCGATAGGCACGCCTCTGATGAGTCCTAGTCCGTGATCCTCTTTCATCACTCTGATGAAAGGCTTGTTGAGGATAAATAAGGTATTTGGTAGGAGTCTTACGACCTAAAAGTCAACTAGCCATTGCTAAAAAATGCTGGTCATCATTGGTAGAACCCCCATATTTTTGGAGTTGAGGTTGTCCAATTCAACTGAGAATTCTACAAATTCCTGAATCTCGTTTACAAATATGAAACTAGCAAGGCCTAATGATGTAAGGATATCGGGTCAAGTTGCCAACAAGCTCATTGAATTCCGTAACAACTCGCTGTCGATTGCGATTATCTTGTTATTATAGAATAGTAGCGAAGCGACAAAAAGTCTAGTCTTCACCTGAAGGGAATCATTTATGCTGATGCAGAGCTCGTGGCATATTCGGAAAAGCCCGACCAAATTTAATTTGAGCATGAACTTTTTAAATTCCTTAAAAAATCAATTAGACTTTAACTGCTTCTTATATGAATGGCTTCCAAAAAATTATATCGATTATCAGCTGGAAGAAACATAAACTCTCTTAAACAGTTGGCAGTTATTTCTATTTACAGGACTTCTCCGAGATTATTAGACTAAGAGTTTTAATGCTGCTGCTGATTTAATTTGAGACCTATATTACTGTTAAGAAACTTTTCACTTGAGGGCAATTCTTTTAGCCTTGTTAAGTATTCTACTTGGCTAATGCTTGCGACGCTTTAAGCCTTATAGGACTATGAGGTTCTTTGTTGTTATCGGTTCAATATGTATTTGCTTATGAATCTAGGGATGTCGCTGGAACCAATTAAGGGCTTGAATTCCTGCAACTTTAGGACCTCGCTAATGTTATAAAAATGCCTGGGCAGAACCTCCTTAACTCGATCAATAAGTTATGGAAATTGAGCTCCTTGATAGTGAGAAGGTCTTCCTTTTTTGCTTCCTTGCACTTTTGTGTTAGTGAAATTTAGTCTTGTTTCCTCGTTTGATCCCTCATTATTCTCCTCGGAGACGTTGTTGCTTTATTGGAGCTATTTCTCCAAAGACTAAGGAATCATTAATGCATCCTTATTTCCTTCAGCCTAGTTTTCTATCATGATGATTAAGCGCTATTTTTGATTTGATGAGTATTTGTTAAGAATTTGAATTTTAAATTTAAGAATATCAATTAAGAATTTTGAAAACTTAATAGCTAACTTAATTCAAACTTAAAGTATTTATGTACTTTCATACCCATAAATCTTTGCTTTTCTGGGGAAAGTTCTGTTTAAATTTATAGCCTCTTCATTTCCCTCAACACACGCTTTCATGAATGCTTCTAACTTTATTTGCGAGTGAAGATATCATAATATTAATGATAGCCTCCAAAAACTATGAAAGGGATGACCTTGTCTTTGGGGTGCAAATCGATGAACCATGTCATTATTTAACTAAATTTAAAATAAAATGCAAATCCTAATAAATTGTCACAAAATCTCTTGAGCACTCAAGATTTTGATGCCTATTATCAAACTAAACTGTTAGAAAATCGGTGGATAAATTATATGGAAAAATAGTGGAATAGGTTACTATTCAAGGTTGATGGGAGTGTTTTAAGAAGCTTAATAGACTATTCCCCCCCCAAAATAGCAATTGAGGTAATTATTGTAGTTCTAAAACTTAGAGAAATTTAATCCAGTTTCATCAACTGGAAAGATTAAAGAACAACTGAGTGAAGGGAAGTTTGAATCGATAACTCTAATCTGGATTGTAGAAATTGATGAAATATGGTAATAAAATATGTGGGTTGAATTAGGAGAAATAGTTTAAGCTTAATTCAAACAGGGGGAGTTAAGTCTTAATTTAGATTAATTATTTTATTTTACTCTACTCTCAAAAATTCTACCTTATAATGATGCATTTAAGTGATAAACATTAGCTATTTGAAATTTTTTTTATACCCTATAATGTATAATTTGTATACTTTATTAGGATTTTCCTATACACATAGCTGCTACAAATATTCATTTAAGATTGCAAATATGATAATGATTTTTCAGATAATTTTTATAAAATATAATTCATTAATTTAGTGATAATACATATTATCAAATTAGAAAGTTAATTACTGGGTGAGGTACCATTCTCAATCAAAACTTTCTAATAGAGCTTTCTACTACACTATGGCCTGCTGAGGGTAGGCAGGTGGTTTCTGAGTTAACCGCATTAGGGACCAGTCGGCGAGGTTCAATCTGTCAGCTTCTAAACTCCTCGAGTGGGCAGACGCTAAAGATTTCCCTACATATAATGAGCTACCTGGCGTGAGTTCAGCTTTCTAGGTAATAGGGAGCAGGATGAAGGTGGTGCTCAACCTTCAAAATTGAGACGATGAGAACCATAGAAGCCAACGATAATGATTTTCCTCCCACACCAGGTCGGGTTAATGAAGGCTACCACAGCGAAAGGACAGCGACTACTATCTCAGCAGCGGTGGAACCTGTTAAGAGTTTTCACCACCCTCCCTTTAATTGTTTACAGGAAGATCTCTGAGAGCTCTGCGGGGATACTCCAAGTTGCCAGGCACTTGGCTCTTATCTCGGATGTATCTCTGAAACAGAGACAGGTGGAATGGAGGCGAGGGAGATTTTATGAGTTTTTTAGTTCACGACTTACCATGTCATTGATTGCCACGACAACTCACTTCAGATACGTCTACGTCTCGACTAAGATTAATGGTTTTATTTTAGTATTAAACTGTGAATATGTTAAATTTAATTTTGAGATTACTCATTTACTACTAAAGAAAGATATTGTAGAAATACATTCGAAATTGGAAAATTAATTTAAATTCAAATTATAATAATTCAAAATCTTGGCAGTTAAAGTTAGCCAATTTAAACGATCTTGGCCTCATTCAATAGAAAATTTAAAATTAGCTGGATTTTATTATTGGCGGTACTATTATATCTCATCCCTGGAGCGAGATAACTTAGGGTAAAATTTAATGAATTTAGAGGTGTTTGATTAAAGTGAAGTTATCTCGCTCCAAAGATGAGATAAAGTAGTACCACCAGTAGTAAAGTCCAGCAAATTTTAAATTCTCTATCGAATGAGCCCAAGATCGTTTAAATTGGCCAACTTTAACTGCCAATAATTTAATATATTTTAAATATAACTGTAATTGATTTTCCAAATTCTAATGTATTCCTTCAAAAATAATACCTATATTCAAGCGAACAAATCTTTGTTTTTTAATCCCAATTTTAAACTATTTACTTTATTATATATTAAGTTCTGAATAAACTCCGTTAATTCCATTAAAGTTAAGGTGAATAAATTTAAAATAAACTGTTCATCTTTTTTTTCTTAGTAAACATGTGAGACTAAATAATACTTTGTTCATGATAATTGTTATGATTTTTAAGCAAACATTTTACTAAATATGTTTACCTACGTATATACAAACATATAACATATAATTTAAATGAACAAATATCACCCCTATCTTAAAATTATCACAAAAAATTGCTAAGTAACTTTATATAATTGTGGATATAAATGATTCTAAAGATTTACTTAAGTTTACTGATCAGAATCATTTGCCTCCTAAAGGTCAAAGCTTATGTTTATGCTAAATTTATGTTGATTTACCAATCAGACTCGACTTACCCAAAATTAGAAGTTTAATCTTAGTTAGGAGGGCATATTTTTCTGATAAGTATTCTGTTTAAGTTTTCGATCTTAGTTTGTTAAATGCTCTAATTTTATCTTAGATTATAAGAGTAAAATAAATAGTTAGGGATATATTTCATACTCCTATAACATTTAATAGTACTAACTTAAAAAAACTGTATTTATCAGAAAAGTTATAAAAGATTGAAAAATATTTGGAGAAGTTAAATAATTTTAAAGTGCAAGAATATATTAGAAACAAAAACATTATTATCTGTGTAGAAACAATTATTGCTCTGACTCTTATGTAGTCTTAAGCATCATAATCAACATCACACAAGTAATCTTGTTGCTCGTCTTTTTTCATATATTTCCCTAATCTTTACGGCTAGTTTACTGACCTTATCAATGTATTTATCTTTGTTAGACTGCTCTCATTCGCGTGATGTCTGAAATACATATTATTTGCCTTATATAGTTGTAGTTACAGTCATGCGCTCCTTTTGCGTGCTTCATAATATGGGTATCTATCAGTGTCGTATTTAGCCTGAGCTTGAAGATAAGTCTGAACCATTTCTTGATCTATGCATTCTTCTTGCTCATCTATATTTCTTGTGGCAAGTTTGGAGCACAATCTTTAAATTATCATTCTTATCTTATTAACCTTCATATTATGGAAATGTTTCATGTCTTGTCTTGAGTAATCTCCACAATATTGGCCAATATTTGAAGTCGGTCTTGGTATTTAGTCGTTTGCATTTTTCAACTTTCACAGTAATTCAGTCGATATGGGGGTAGATTGGAGAATGGCGGTCAACCAGTGGAGCCACTCGTAGCAGCTCACTATTTCCCCACGGAGGAGCTTCAGACTTAGCCAAGTACCCACTGGGCCGAGATAATCGAGCATCATTGTTTCCTAAAAGGCATTTAAGCTTCCCCAAGTGATTTATATATTATAGTGCCGATGGCTTCGGAAATGGAGAGAAGATCATAACTTTTAAATCAGTTAATCTCTTTAGCTTGCAGTACTTTTCAGCTCTTGACTATGCGCTCTCCTTTATGCATTAGTGTAGGGTGGCAAGTGGATTCACATACTATCTAGATTACACTGACCAATAGAGAGGCAGGGTGATCTTGAAGCAGTCTATTGTGCGAGCTGCGCTCGTTGGAATCTCAACGAGTGGAGTCCCCATCCAACATTGTGCCTCAGAGCACCAATATGAATTTATTGTACCTATAGGACCTGGCTCAGATGCTAAGAGATTCAAAGTTGCTTTATGTTTAGGCAATAATCAATATAAAAACTTTTATATTTATTATTCTTTCAGTTCTTTCGCTTATACCAAGAGTAGAACATATGGGGTTGTATATCATGCTCTTCTAAATAAAAATGCATAATGGGGGTCTTAAAATTTGCCAATACTAATATTCAAACAGCCCATAGAGTAACAAGCATTGTAGGTATTGCTTGAGATGGACATTTGTTCGTTGGACAAGACTAAACTATTGCTTTTATATGGCAGCTTTGCCATGTTTTGAATACTTCAATGAGATAACTATGTTACATCCATACATTATTGCCTGCTTGAAACCCTCCTGTACTACAATGATTAGTAGTTTTATCGCTTGGTTGGCTTGAGAACACCCATGCCTTCCTATTCACTAGGATTTTATAGGCAGAGACATTAGATACACCATTAATGGCAATAAGGAATAAAATTTAAGAATTATAAAAAATATAAAAAAGCTTAAATACTAAACTTTTTGATTTGTAGATATATTAGTCCCTTTGATTAAAATGAGAAGATACCAAGTATTAATAATAATTATAGATTAATTTGAATTATAATTAACTTTAACAACTTTTAAATTCAAAAAACTCTTATATATAGTTTTAATGAATCTCATTAATTATTATAATCAATTTCAGTTTCATTTTGATATTCTTTGTTACAAAAATACGGCAATTTTTTTATAACAATTTAATATTGCGATAGAATTTTTGTATGTTTGCTATTGTTGACCGCACTTTCTCTAACTTATATATTCGTCTCACTTTAATATATGACGACTCTACAGAGTAGTCCTAAAAAACAATTTAATTGTTTTAACTTGGCAAAGATAGGAGTTAAGGGATATTTAGAAGATAGAATATACCAGTGATTGATTGCTTCTCATATCAATTGTTTTACTCATAGTTCCTTAATATTCACTCTAAATTCATATATCTTCTACAATTCAAAACAAATAATTTATTGAAATAATCTAATTCCATTTTAATTTATGAAATTCCAGTATTTTTATAGTAAAGTGAGACTTTTTCAATACTAAAATCCTTAAAATAATATCTTTATACGGAGATAATATAGGGTAAATAATAATTAAATATAACTATATATTATTTATGGTGAAATTCAATAAATATTGACTGAAATATGCATATAACCTATTCTTTTATTGATTTTTTTGATAGATAATATAGGGTATAACAACTTGCCATGATTAAATAACTCATTTTAATCAACAATTGCTTGATTGATCTCACCTCCCGAGTTCTTTCTAAAATGACTAGCAGAGTGTATTCAATAAGATAATTGATTGAATTATACATTAATATGATGTTGTATATAACAAGAATGTTTTAAACAGTCACTCAATAATAATGCTAAATTGCAATTTAATAATACAGTAATATCCCTTTATATGAGTTATATGATGTTAAATATTATATCAATTTTAAGCATGAAAAGAACTAAGCAAGTTTATATATTAGTGAGTGCAAATGGAATGATTGTAATGAGATAATATATATTAATTTATAAATAGGATGCTTTACTATATTTTATTGACATTAATGTATCATTTATGTGATTTATTGGCATCATAGTTGAGTAGTTTCAATGATATCATACTATTCGACAAAAAGTGAGAACTGTGAAATATACTTCAAAACATTTAGAGATACCAAAGATAAATGCAACTATAATTTTGTGAACCGATATACTTTTTTAAATACAAATTTAAATATAAATATAGATACATATAAATTATGATTAATTATATTGTATGTGAACAAGAGAATTTTATCGAGAAAGCGTTAAACTTAAATGATCATAATACTATAAGTTATATTGACAATTACAACTATATACGGATTAAAGTTAATTTAAATACAATGAAATTTAGAATAATTGAAGCAACTAAGATCTCTGGTTAGAGTATGCTTTGAATGTGTTATATTTTTAATATTTTTATAATGAAACTGACTTTGATATTTATTCATCACAATATTCTAGTCCAATAATTGATAGTTTAATTGTGAGAATTTAATACTGGCAAGCTTCTACTATTTTGATGTAGAATTTACACAGTTTTCAATGTTATAATAATAACTACTTTTTTAACTCTCTATCTAACTATCAGTACTAAAAAAATAAAAAAGATAGAAAAATGCTCAAACTCAATACACACCAGAAGAAATATATAAAACATTGTGTTAGAACTCATAACTTCAAAGAATTTGCATCATTGCATATCACTCAGAATGGGTATAGATCACTGTAGACAAACTACTGTTCACCCCTAGAGCCATAATTTAACATGGACTCATAGATTCTGCTAAACTTAGGTACCAGATCTCCTTAGTACTAGACTTGAACAAGGAGACTGAAATTTCAGAAACCTACTAGAACTATATCACTAACTTGGCTACTCATTACAGCTCAATAACAAGCACATTAAGAGACACACACAACATGCAATCGCCAGAGACATCAAAATCCAAGTCATAAGCCTCAAATAGTAACCTAAAACTTTACCATTAACCAAAGATCTCTCAGCAACACCAGCTGCCCTATTTGATAATCCACCAGTTAGCCTATTAGATAGTCTCATAGAGTTCTCGATAAGAAGGTAAAAGTAATTTTACCAAGAGGAAAATTTATATGAACTATGCCATTTATGTGTACTCCAGCAATCGTATAAGGTAACCTAGTGTCCCAATAACACCATTACTGTTCTCCGTAGATTCCAAATCAGTCGAGGAAGTCTCAGACTGAGACTGGGGACAAGAAGATACCAAGTCCATTAACTTTATCTAATTCCTACCGATCAGAACAGACCAAATATTAGAGACTCCAAATTTAAATACGCGGAATAAATTCCTATTTAATAGTCAAAGCCAGTCAACCTTAATTTAGTACCACCTATTAAATAGCTAATCACTGATAAAGATATGACTGATGATCAAGTGATGGGTGACAGAGACAATAGTGCTCACAATATTGATGACTACGTTAATAGTAAACAACCAGAAAATAAAAGATACCCCTAGATCAATGGAAAAGATGCTTTAATGCAAAGAGTCTGCCTTGATCCTCAAAGTTAGAGTCGCTTATACAAAATTCTATTAAAAAATTAAAAGCATCTTACTAGCTACTAAATACAGGATGTAAGCTGAGCCATAGATGACATCTTAACTTGCTAAAGAAGAGTTCAAATACAAAAACAGTTAAGGACAACAAACCTAATCAGAAAGTCCTACCACTCACAGAGTCAAAACATTATTAACAATTATGCTTAAGAACAACTAGATGAACCCCAATTCCATCCAACTAATTGATGGAGGCTATGACCCATTGGCGAACTTAATCATATTCCAAATTAAATGCCTTACAAAGCTTTATTAAGAAAGGCTTAATTTAACTTATCACTTATCACATTTAAACAATATAAATATAAAATAATGTTGTATAATTTAATATATATATATATAAATATATACGAAAATCAACTCATGATACCCCCAGAACAAAGATGGATGAGGATTTCGATATCATTTCCAAACCAGGAAAAAAAGGCAACAGAGGAGGAAAGAAGCCAAAAAACCAACAGAGAAGAAAGAGAAGACCAAGAAACAAAAATAACAGAGAAGAAGATATTGAGTAGAAGAAATTCACTGAACCAGTGTGCATGAAAGGGCTTGATGCTTATCACTAATTATATAATCATAGGTACTTGAGACTAAGATGAGAGTTAATTATTATTATTATTATTATCAAAATATATTAAAATAAAATTAAAGATTAAATTAAATATGAAATTTTAGTATTTTTTGATTTTTATATTAGTCTTTTAACTACTATTGATTTGAATTTGATATACATTAATAGCCAATAATTTGAGTAATCGATAGATCAAATTATATTAATCATAACTTAACTGTAGCTCCATTAAATTTAAATTAAAATTTTTTTAACTCCTGATAAATTAATATCTCTTTGTACAAATTAGCTATCAAAAAAGTTTAAAAAGGGAAATATGTAGATAATTATTTAACGACTAAATTTTCATTTTAAATGGTACGTATCTGCAAATCCAATGAATGTATCAATACGAATAATAATAATATATATATATATAGAAATTAACAATGCATTGCAATTAATTAATATTTATTCAAAATCTTTGGTAATGCTAAAGTTTCACAACATCAAGTTCAGTATTTTAATTTATTGTTATAATTAAGCATGATAAATAAAAGCTTCTATGGAAATGACAAGAAACCTAAATGTTTTAAGTTTAAAAAGTCGAAACTTCAACAGTGGATCTACTGGTCTAAATTAGAGAAAATTATAGATATTAAGTTCTTGATTATTAGCAGATATATAATTATTAATTGCAATTAAAAGTAACTTATATGCGTTGAAACTTGCAGGCAATATAAATAATATCCTTATAATATTAATTAGTATATACAATTCAAATCAATTATGCAAAGATTGTTATTTAATCAATTAATTCAAACCTGAATTCTTATCGACATCTAATGAAATTACACATTGAAAGATAATATTAATATGTAATAAGCGCATTTCACATAATTATCATTATTGCCTATAAATCAAATTCACACTCTAAAAGATTCTCGTTTATTACTATCACTGATTACATCTTATTTTAAATAAGTAGAGTGTGGAATTTAACTTAAAGAATGGTTTACAAGTTCAATTAATCTTGAAATCTTCACATGATAGAGTATATGCATATATAGTTGATAAAAATATTTTATTTGGCTATAAATGAGTAGTGTGATAGAACTTGTTGCTGAATTAAAATGATAGAATCCAATATTCTCTTCAATTAATTAATTTGTAATGGAGTATATATTATACGTTAAGTCAAAAGATATAATGGAGAACCCACTCTCAATAGATGCCCTGAATAGATTAAATGAATCCTTATCATTTGAAGCACTTTATCTTCAGATCTTAACTTACCATAAAACAGTCTAATAATCTGTGCGAACTAATGGAAAACGAAAAACTCAGTCACAGTCTAATTCTGATTGCTAATACTTTGAAACTTTCATGATTATCAACTAAATTATTAACGGTAGCAGACTCTAGTAAGGGTTTCTTGTGAAAATTTATTAATTCATTCATTAATCATGAAAAATAAGTCTCTCTAATTGAAATAAAATAAACTTATAATATATAAATATTAATAATGAGAAGGATTAAAAGTTAACCTTGAAACTTTTTCTCCGGTAAACTAATAACCTTCGTGTAAATAGCTAACAATCAATCTATCTGTAATGTTAGGTTGAATCATTCAAAATTATCTGAATATTGATCTAATGTCTACTGCTAGAAAGTATTGTTGGCAATAAATCATTAAATACAAGGAGTTTTATAATATTAGAATGTTATTGAGTTATTATAACATTTTTTATCTTTGAAACTTATTATATTTCAATTAAACAACTTCAACTGACCTATTTATTTGTTTCTGCTGAAATAAGTTGAAAACTTAAATTAAAAATGATTAATTATTTATCAAATACGGAAATTAAGTTAACAATATTTATTAAAATATAGAAATCATAAAAAAATTCAATTTATATGTGAAAGGGGCAGCACATGTTAAGAGAAGAAAAAGCACAGGACTGAGATTGACAAATGCGCTCAAATAATGAGAAATATATGTACATTATTGCTGATGGTACATATTATGTAGTGAAATATAATAATATTAAGTAACATATCAAGATATATATTATTCATTGCAATTATTCATATTTTATATGTTTATTTAATAAATTAATTAATTAAAAAATTCTATATGAATTAGGTACGAACGATAAACAAAGACTATCAAGCTCTCTCAAGAGTTATAAAAGACATATGTCTAGAGGACATATGGGGTCTGTATACAATACAGAAGCTGATATATGTTGCTAGGAACGTCATTAAACGTTTAGGCCACTAATCATTCCTGATTATGTTTCTGCTTAACATGGAAATCTACAAATCATTCAAGAACTAAAGCAAGCTAAGGAACTGGGTCTACCTTTTTGAACAACTTCTCAGACAAATAAGGTTCTTCAACAACAAGTATAATATACAACCAGCTGCTCCTTCTATTCCTATTTAAACTAAGGAAATAGACGTTTAGATTGATTAACTAAACGAAAATGTCAAAAAGATTGAGACTCACATTAGGAGAACCTCAAGTGACAGAGCCTCTCTCACATATTACTTACAGAACCCAGACTAGCTTAGCCGAAGACATAATGATAAAAGTCAGGTAACAATATCAACCAAGGTCACCACTGCCAAAGAAACGAAATATACTAGATTTCGAAGTAAACTCACAAGACCTTGAAGAAGGAGACTACTCAGACCTATCCTCATCAGAATATCTGTCAGAGTAATCCTTTTAACCACTACCAAATAGGAAAATCAAAATACCTATTTAATAAGAAAAAATTAATTCTCGTGACGCATTAGATTAACTCTGTGACGTACTAAAATTGAAATTAAAACTTTTAATTAAAAGATATTACTTAATAGTAATTAATTAATAAAAGTTTCAGTACTGAACAAGATATGAACATCGACGAAGGTAATGGTGGACAAGACAACGTCTATGATCTTTAGAAATATCGTTGCTCACACCAAGATTTGTAACAAATCATAGATAATAGAGAAACACTTCTCTCCTTAGCATTTAATGCTAGTAGTACCTCAATACACACCGACTTAGTTTTAGCAGTGTATTATTTAACCTGCATCTGAATCCAAGGAGATATCCCATTCCTAGCAAAGCTATCATCCAATACCTTGAATACTATTAAAGTAGATGGTTAGGATATAAAACTAACAGAACCCTTTCTGTCACTGTGTACTCAGTTCGCAGCTGTACTCCTTAAAAATATACAAGCTAACAATGGAGGAGCAATCCAATTCAACTTCAACAGTGAACCCATAAAAAACAGAGTTGTTTTCAACATTAAATGCATTTAGAAGCATGCTGGCTTCATAAAAAACGACCTAGTCTAACTCATTACTACTAGATTTAAGGTCTAATTGAAAAAATAAATCTTCAGATAAGTGGCAAAGGTAGATGACAACTGAGTCTATATTTAAGACAAGAAGAAATCAAAGATAGGCAAGGGAAAGAAAGGAAGAAAGCAACAAGGTGGCAATCATCAGAACAAGAAAAACTCTCAGAAGAAACAGAAGAGAAAAGGAAGAAGATGAAAAATTTAATTGTGGTATATCCACAATTTATAAAAGGGTAACTAATCCCTCAAGTGATTAACATTTTAGTGGCATTCGAGCCCTAGTTTTATGTTTTAATAATAATAATAATAATTTAATAAATTTACAACTTGACTTGATCTAATCTCTAAATAAAATAGATTATATTATAAATTAAGATCAAAATTTGAAGTAACAAATGACATATAATGAAAATAAACATCATTCTTTTAGAATATTAACAAATTATAGACCATTAAGAAACAAATAGCAAGAGAATTAAAAGTAGTATCTGGGATATTGAAAAATTGTATATTATTAAGCATACTTAAATAATAAGATTTAAGTAAATGACATATAAAGGAATTAGACGAATTGATTGGAAAAATTAGAATATAAGTAGAATTCATCAAATTAACAATCAACAGATAAATTTTGATTTAAACTGTTGGTCTTTTTAGATTTTAGTATTTATTTTAAGTTTTTCATTTTGAATTTAAGGATAGTTTTAATTATTTAAAGTAATATTTGTTTGATTAAGTTATTTCGAGTTTGTGTTTAAGTTTTGTAAATTAAATAGCTTTTTTATATTAATATTTTAATAATGTCTTAGAAATATTAATAAAAATTATATATAAGAAAAAGTATGTTTCCTTAAATTAGAAAGTTAAAGGATAAAGAGACCCAAAGAGGCCCGAGTCTAGAGACTTCCTAATAGAGCTTTCTACTACACTAAGGCATGCTTGGTAGGGGGTTGATGGGTTCATCGCATTAGGCAGCAGGGTTTAATCTGTCAGTCACTAAGCTCCTCGAGTTTACTGCACTCTAAGGATTTCCCTGCATTAAATCAGCTTCCTGTCATGAGTTCAGTTTAAAAGATAATAGGGAGCAGGATGAAGGAGGTGCTCAGCCTTAAAAAATGAAATGATGAGAGCCATAGAAGCCAATGATAATAATTTCCCTCTCACACCAGGTATGGATCATATGGATACCACAGCAAAAGGAAAGAGACTAATATATCAACAACGATGAAACCTGGTAAGAAGTTTTAACAATCCTCCCTATAAATGTTCAAAAAGCGGATCTTAGCGAGCTAACAGGGGATACTATTAGCCTCACTAGGCTCTTATCTCTTATGCATCTCGCAAACAGGGGTAAGTTAGAAAATTAAAGTTTTATATAATAAAAATTTATACGCCATCATGACTCTATCGAGACCATCTAACCACCTATTGCCCCTTAGGTGGTCAAACTCAATAGATCTAAGCATTGGAAGATTCCCTACAAGACTTGACACTTTGAGTTACTAGATTTACTCTTTGAGGAACTCATAGGCCGAGCTCAAGTCAAAATAAGAGATTTGTACCCGATCAGTTTCTATATATGTAACACATGGACGTGTCCAAATATATTCTTTTTGGATTCTCCGGCCTCAGTTATCCCTAAAATAAACTAGATAAGCTTATACTATCGAGACAGCATCTTGGTTATAGTACTTTATCAACATTACAAATAATTGTTTTATTGTATGAGAAATCGATTATTTTATATAAGGAAAGTGTATGAGCCAGCAAGTCTATATTAACTGTATCTAATGAGTTATTGATCCTTATCTAGTCAAACTTGATTGAGAGATGTATTAAAAGATTCCCTACAAGACTCGCTACTTTGAGTTAGCACTATATGAATTTGGAAATTACTTCTAAAAGATACTTAAGGAATTAAATTGATAATCTACCAAAATTAATAGATAAATTAAGATAATCAAGATATTTTTGAAATAAGCTGAATTTAAATTATAAATTAATCAATTATATTATAAAATGGGAAAATGTCTGTTCAGAGAGCTCTGTGTCATTCAACATTAATGTAAGTTACAAAAAACATATCTAAATTTTTATTTTTACAAGGGTTGCACCTGGTGATTGTTGAGGTGGACGATGACTAAGACTTCGCAAAGAAACCAAGAGAGCAGACTAGAAAGGCGATAAGATCAACTAGGATGACATCAGTGATAGCAATGATGATGATGAAACGTTTTTTACAAGATATACATTATCAAAAGTAATAATCATATTTGTAATTACAACTATTTAATTTATAATTTAAATTCAGCTTATTTCAAAAATATATTATATATAGAAATCTCAAAAGAAAATTAGTAGCAATTTATATAAACAATAAGTAAACTAATTTGAGATATTAAATAATATAGATTTTTAATTAAGTCTTTAACAAATAAAAATCAATGATTTTATATTAATTAAAAGATGATTTTAAATATTATTAAATAAAGTTAAAATCCCACAATTAATTTGTAAAATATAAAGAATATTATTTGATACTAGTTACTTATAATTAAATAAAACATCTAATGTCTTTCTCTATTGTACTCTATTGTGATAATTCAGGTAACAATATCACTCACTTTATGAATCAGTGCTGGTACTCTTTGAAATTTATAAAAAGAGGTCAAACACTACATAATAATGATTTATTGAGATTAGTTGTTAAATTAATTGTTGATTGGCTTCATGTAATGTCTCAATTGTTACTGTGAATAAGCCAAAATATATATAATACATTTGAAATAGAAAAATTACATACTTAAAATTCAAACTGACATTAATTAGCGCAGCTTTTAATGCTAATCTGATTTGTAGAAATTGAAATTATATCAAAACTTTAACTGTACAAATTGTACATTGTACATTAAATCTAATGTTAAATCTCAATTAAGATGTACACAAATTAAATGTATAAAAGTGGAAATGAACAAGTACAAATTGTACAAATAAACTTTTTGCATTTTTTAATATACAGATAATTACCGTTGAAGGCGACCGCGGTGAATCAGTTATATGTAATTAGATTTTTTAATTAATTATTATAATTTGGAGTAGTAATGTCTTTATAACCAACTTTACCTCCTCTCTCTTGTTCCATCTCTGAAATTGCATACCGATGCAGTATCTGTTTGACCAGCTCTATGATCAGTCAGATCTTTGTGCATCTCACACCTTTGCTGGCTCTAGGGCAACAGCCGGCTGCTGTTAAGAACGGTGTACAATAGAAGTGTCTAAACTGCGCATTAAACTATCTTAGTGCTTGTGTCTCCATGTTTAGCAAATGAAAACGGTGTGAACCGGCCCTAGAGCCAGCAAAGATGTGAGATGCACAAAGATTTGACTGATCATAGAGCTGGTCAAACAGATACTGCATCGGTATTCAATTTCAGAGATGGAACGAGAGAGAGGAGGTAAAGTTGGTAATAAAGACATTACTACTCAAAATTATTATAATTAATTAAAAAATCTAATTACATATAATTGATTCACTGTTGTCGCCTTCAACGGTAAGTATCTGTACAATAAAAAATGCAAAAAATTAATTTGTACGGTTGTATTTGTTTATGTGGTTTTGTCCCAGAGCATTTTTCTTTAAGTTTTCCTAAGATTCAAATAATAGCGTGCAAGAGTAGCATAATTGCGCTCTTATCCGAGAAATGGGTTTAAAGAACCAACTACGTTGATAAATATATATATGAGAAAAAATAGTTCTATTTTTGTAAAAGTCACGGTATTTGTGAAACAATTTGCTAACGTGATGTCGTTTTGTCTCTGAGCATGTTTCATAGTGAGTTTCTATATATATAAATCATTGCATGCAAGAGAAGTATGCTTGAGCCTTCATTGGAGCAATGGCTCCCGTCTTCCAGCAACATCAAGATATTATTGTACGACAAAGTAGAACTATTTTTGTAAAAGTCACGGTATTTTGCAAATAATTTTCAAATTATTGTGGATTTGTCCACAATACTTAGAGATCTTAATGAGGATTTTTTTGTGCTTTCACAAACACTTTTGTTGTAGAAAGTCTCTATTTATATATATAATAAATTTATTTTGATATTCTATTTAATTATAATATAAAATTAAGCAAGACTTTGACTAAATTAATATTTCTTTAAATTTTAAATATATTTGATAAAATGCTAAAACCTAAACATTATCATTGAAACATCATTTCAACCTAACAACGTTTATCTTTCTCTTTAGTATGTCCGAAAATAAGAGGCTAGTTTCATTCGATGGTCCAATTCTTTTTGTCAAAGACTACTTAGCTCTAACTTTAACATATCTATCCCAAGTTAAGTTGTATGCTATTTTATAATTATAAATTAATAACTTAATATTTTGATTTCAGGACATATAAATTATTGGTTTAACTGTTTACCAAATTTCAAACATCCTGTATACTTAAATGTTTTAAAGCATAATTCAGAGAATACGCATTTATCAAAATTAGAGTTGGTATGTCTTGACATTAGAATAGCTATAAAACTACACTAATTTCTAAATTATGCGTATTTATCGCTGTAAAGCTTATAAATTACTAAAAGAATCATACTTAATAGGCATAAATATGGTTGTATTCCCACTAAATGCTTTAAAAATTAAATATATTTAATTATTATTAGTTTTAAGTAGGAGACCTGCTTTCACAATGTATTTACTTTTGAAATGAAAGCAATTTTAGCATTGAAGGTGATGTGTGTTTGAGCCTGAACGAGTTTGGAATATTAGGAATACAGTTTCTTTTTTCTACTCAATTATGATATCCTCTGATCTCTAATGGATTTAGTAGGATGAATTCTTCTTTTATTAAAAGCTATCTTTGATTAAGTACTACATATTATAACTCATAAATTTGCGTTTGATTCTACTTTAGCTAATTGATTCCTATTAATTAGCACAAAAACTGTAATATAATAATAACACAGCTACTATTACATTTATAGGAATTATTTTCAGTAAAATATGAGAATTTATTAATTTAAAATAAATAAAATAAATATGAAATAGCTTAAATGTATGAGTGAACAAAGTAAAGCCTAAATAATTTTACTTATATATGGGAACTAAGATCCTTAAAAATCAAAATTAACTTTCCATTCCTATAAATAAATTGGAAGAATATTTGGATACAACTAAAATGTGATTAGAAAAATATGAATAGGAAATAATAACAAAAAAATAAGAATTAAAAATTAAAAAAAAGCTCCTTAAATTTAACTCTTGAGCACTTGAACTATTTAGTCAATCAAAATATTTTAATGAAACAAAACTTATTTTCAGCAAATTATAGAGCCAAAATTTTTGATTGTTAATTCCTTGATTAAAAAATATCAACTTTTAGTCTTCGAAAAATTTACCATTCAAAAGGAGTTAAGTACAAAAGTTTCAAGTCAGTATATAGACTTTCAAATTCAAAAAATGCACAAATTAAAGCTGTTTAACTACAGAATTACCCATTATTAATCCAAGCGTACCTAAACAGGAAATTATAATAAAGCTAAATATTCTATTTGAATAGAGAATTAATTATCTTAATTTAAATATTTGAATATAAAGAAAGAAAAAGAATGTTAACTAAGGGTCTTTCATCCCATGTTTATTGATAATTGATTGTAAAATAAAATCCTCTCATTTTCTCTAATAACCCCTACTCCATAATACCTTTTTTTTCATCGCTTATGAATTGTTTTTTAAGTTATTTGTTATATAATGCAATAAAGTCCTAAGTTTATGAATATATACGAGTTTTATGGCTTAATTAAGTATTAACTTGTCTTAATTACAATTAATGGCGCTTAATACCTCCAACTTGCAATCTAGTCCCGAATGAGTAATAACTTAATCGACAATTATCAGAATTTCTATTGAAAAATGAGTCTAAACATAGTGACAACAACGAGTTGAGGTGATTTGCCAGAGTTGGCCATTGCATCTTGTTGATCAGAATTTAGAGTGGTTACTCAAATGCAAGAAATATTGATTATTGCTTCTCTCAACAAGAAATTGAGTAGATTTCGTTGAATAATCAAATAAATTCTTTTCAATTGATCTTAATGATATCTTCAATGAGTCGCCAGCCTCTCATTACAGTTTGATAAATTATGAGGTAGAAAGAGACCAAATACACCTAATTTGAGGTCCTTTTAGGTATTAAGACAATTAAGATAGCGCTCTTTCTTAATTAAGACAGCAGATTAATAGTATATAATCTTAATTTTTAAATTTAAATTTCTCAATAAAGCGGTAAAAGTATGTTAAACCCTAAAAATTTGGAAATTCTTGAGGCCTCAATGAATTTTAAAAGCCTTAAAAGAGATTTAGCTTCAGAAAACATCAATTCTATTAAATCTCTTGAATTCTAGAAAAGACCACCTCAATCTGTCATTTAATAGAGAGTTTAGAAAGGAGATTAATAGACTGAAGAGAACCTATCACAACCAGAGAGAAAAAGAGGAAGAAAGCCATAATATTTAAACGCAAAATTTCCAGAATTGATTGACAAAGCAAAACTAATTCTACCTCATCACAGCTATGATATAAGCAAGATACTCGAAATGGAGGAATTCAAGCCTTTGATTGGATCACAGGACTTGTCCAGGTATTTAAGCAAGTTTATCCTCAATAAAACTTCCAAGAATTAAACGAAATCGGTCAAAGACAAGAGCATTGGGAAAATTTCATTAACTAAACATTTGATAAATAATCAAACTGACTTCATTGAAGTCGGTATGCCGCACTTTCCTGGAGAAGACCTGAAGCCAGTCCAAATTGATAATCTCAATTCTCAAGTAAATTATGGCGCCAAGATACAATCTGAAATAACCTCTATTTATATTAGAGAATATATGATACTTAAGCCTTAGGGTAGACAAGACTTTTAACATAAAATATTCAATAGGAACAGCTAAAGTTTAATGGAATTTCTATAAAATTTAAAAACTGCTTGTTCAGAAAACTTATATGAGAACATGTTCAGACTGATTTATGAATTGAACATGAGCTCAAGCGTAAACCTATCAATAAAGACAAGGCTCTTTGTTTCCTCATTGCTCTATTACAACCACGAGATTATAGAAATCGATTAGGACCTCTTAAAGAGTTCTATGCTGTTGCTTGCTCAAAAACCTAATACTGAGCAAGCTCTCGGGCTATCAAACTATATTTTCATTAATGAGCCATAATGTCTGGAAAAGCTATAAGAAGAAGTATTTAATTTGGATAAAAGCAACATCGGAATTATTCCTCTTATGATTGGGACGTTTTAGCTATTCAAAATAGATTCGCAAGCTGTAAGATTGCTGCCTAATACTCTACTGTGCTTGAATAAAGCTTTTATCTAAATACTAAAGGAGGATCAAGGCCTAAGACTAATTCGTCATGTGCCAATCAACGTTGTTGGGGACTTTATTTAGATATGCGCTCTTTCAAGTTCCCCTTCTTTCTAAAAACTTGACAAATTCATAAACACAATGAGCGAGATCTTTATACAAAAATGGGATTACATTGATTAAGAGGACTTTACTTTTTTCTTGCAATCAGTGTCTCTTGAGCTAAAGTAGCGTAATCCGCTCTGGGTAAACAAGATCGATGAGCTCTCTGAGCTTAGTAACAACTTGGCATTTATCCAACAAGAAAAAGGAATTAGATGCAGGAGAGATATCATTATTGATTGCCTTAAAGCAGATTTTACAAAGCTAAACTTGCTTATGCATACACCAAACAAAGCAAATGACTTTAATGAGTAGGAGCTCAAGTAGATAATAAGTAAGTTTAAGAAACTGAACTCAGATTCTATATAAGTTTAAGACTTTTGTTTAAAAATGCAATTGCAAGCTTTCAACGAATCAAAATAGCTGAAATTATTCTAGTAGTTAATGGGATTTTCTTTCCTGTCACTTTAAAAACTTTGCTTGAATTTCCTAATGTGGCAAAACTAAAAGTTTACTTTCATCAATTTTGGGGTGGGAAACGGAAAGACTCTTTTATGTTCTACCAACGCAATTTTACTAGCTTAGCAGCACAGAGAACCTGTTTTCGTGATTGGAAAGAATGAGCATCTTGTTTTGAGGGATGAGAAAAACTTCGAAAAACTGATCATAGGCTTATCTCTAAATGTTAACGTCAATTAATACAGCTCTTTACCTGGAGTCTATTACCTGACTTAAAAGGTGCTTGAAAATGTGTCCGCAAATTAAGACTTCAAGGATATTTGGAAGAATTCGTTTGTGATTATAGATGAGTATGATTGGATCTTGTTAGAAGGGTGTGTTAAATAAATTTGAGATCTGTTTGATTTAATTTCTACTGCGAAGGGGATCGTTGGTTTCACTGGCTCCGTTATTTCACAAAAAGAACTGAGCTGCCTAAAGGTTGCATTTGATACGGAGGAAACTGTGTTTCCAAAACTAAGCTGTCTGATGGGGGATAAGAGAGTTAAATTACAATAGGAACTGGTTTCATCAAATTAAGTGGATTATTGCAAGAGAATTTACGAGATTTGTCTCAAATATTGCAAGCTGACTCCTGTTTTGATAGTCGCTCAATAGTCTTACACAATAATAGAGAATTACTTTAAAAAGTTTGCATACATTCCTTTCCATTCTATGAAAAATGTTTAAAGGTCCTAAGCTTGAGGTCTAGTTTGAATAATAATTTTCTTAAAAGAACATTGATGGGCAATTCGGAGTGTTCCTCATGAACGAGCAATAAGGAAGAGGAACTGATTTCAAAACTTATCATAAAATCGTTACTTTCATAAAATCGAGTTTAATGGAGAATTATTCTTGATCGTTGGTGATGTGTTTTCTACTAGGTCACTTGATTAAATGGGAGCGGGACAAAAGCCTACAATTGGGAGGGTCGGAAGACTTAACAAGAAAGGCACTTATTAACAAATAATATACAAGCAAGGTTGCAAAGAAACAGTTGAATAGGTCATCTAATTTCAATAGCAAGTCATGGAAAATTAAGCACATTTAAAACTGGGAGCGCTTTAAACATACCTTGGGATTTTGAAGGGAAGCTAATCAAAATCGATGCAAGATATTAAAGGCTCAAGAATGGAGTGTAAAGCAGCGATTGATGTGTCCATAAATGCTAATGAAGTCAGTGTTCATTCATTTTAAAATCATGATAGCTCCATTCAAAATATAATGAATTCAAGTAGCAGCTAAAGTGAAAATGCCTACTTAAATGATTAAAGCGGCTTGTAGTTATCTCAAAGTAATCTAGCCCCTTCATAAGAATAACCTAAGATCTTGAAAGATGCTAGCGAAGCATCAATTTCAGAACAATCTCTCCCTCTTACTGAAAATGAAGTTAACAAGTCAGCTGATTTCATGGAGGAAGTATAGGACAAGATTGAGAAAGAACTACCAGGGAAGAAAAACAAGAGATAGATAAAGCAAGATTCAAAGGCCAGAGTAAAAACAGAGAAAATAGATCCAGAAGCTCAATAAGTTGTAGAAAATTCTATTGACCTCAGTGGGAAAAACCTCGCTAAAAAGTCACTTAACAAAAACAAACTTGCTGAATAAAATGCTTCCTAGAAAATTGACTCTATTGTAGGGTTGAACAGATATGGTCGCAACATTATGAGAAGAGCCGTGACCTCCGATAATTAGGCAATTACAACAAAAAAGAGATAGAAATAATCTGTCATACAATCATTGTGATTAAAAATGATCATGGGAGACAGAGGAAATTTGACAACAAATAATTTCAATCTTAATGATGTTAAATTAAATTTAAGAGTTTGAATGATAAAAAATCATTTTGCACATTCCCCATCAATTCATATTTTAATTTTGGTGCTCGTTTAGTAGCCTTCCTCCATCATCAATCACTCCGCTCTCGTGCAATGAATGAACTAATTCTTTGTAATTTAGGAGTTCATCAATTTGCCCTCTCATGCCATTGAACTCATCTCTCATTCTTTTGTTCTCCTATAAATATTTCTATTTGCTTCCCTTTAGTGCGAATTCTTCTCCTTTAACTTCCTCTACTTCGTTCATTCTACGTTTTCTTTGGGAACTTTGCTTTATCAAATGAGCAGATCGGCCTTTTTGTACTAAAAAATCATTATATTTTATTGCTCTTACCGCTGTAGGATAGGGAACTTTGCAGAGCTTGAGCAAACTCTGGCTTCATGTGCACAATAAGGTTTTATGTTTAATCAAGTCTTTCTCTTCTTTTCAATTTAGCCTCGTAAATCATTTAGTTTACCCCGTCTTTGTCTAATGAGAGCAACATGTCGCATAATCATTTTTTGTCTAAATGGAGCCAATAACTCTAATCGAGGAGATAGATTAGTAAAGAGGACTTCTTCCTCGCATAATCTAAGAAGTCTTCAGCAGTGAGCCCTCAATTTAGGGCACATCAGCAACAACCACATCTGATCTCTTGAGATACTAAATTCTAAGAATCTACCTAATCTTACCTCTTTTTCTCCGTTTAAAATGGCTTTGAAAAAGTAAACATTTGACCATGTTAACCTTGGTAGATAGGCTCCACACTCTTGTGTCAAGAAGTCGTATAACTCCTTTTTGTTTCCAATCTTCTCTCTTACTTGGTGCACGTTGACTTCTTATAATCTTTGTTGCATTTTTTAGTTATTACTACAACTTTAAATAATAATTCACTGATTCCTCTAGTTATTAATCTCTGAAATTTTTGTTGTCTAATTACAGCTATTTATTAATCACTAAAAATAAATTATTATATTTAATAGAATAATTATTCTCTTTAGAGAAAAGTTATTAGTTCATAGTTTTTCCTTGTTAGTGCTAAAATAATTCTTATCAAATATGGAGCGTTTAAAGCAAAGTGATATCAGGAATTTTTACAAACATAATACTGATAATTCAAGTTAAGACTCCTTTGAGTCCGATGCTTCATCTGAGATGAAGGATTTGAATTAATCAAGTTTAGTCATAAAACTTAATTACATTTCAACGCAACTTATAAAAGCTTAAATATCACAGGAAGGGCCAATATAGATAGTGGAACTTGACCTAGATGAAAATAATAGAATAGAAAGTTAGCTATTAGAGTAATCTCGCCAAAAAAATTATCCAAGCTAGATTATTGATCCCTTTGCACAACTTGAATAAATAAAATAGAACACAACGATTGAGTAGTATTTTTCCCGAGAATTAATTACCGACTACCTTGAGAAAGCTTGTATTCTACATTTCAGACTATAATTGGGTTAAAATATGGACAATGAATCTAAAGTCTATAATGAAACCCATTCAAAATAAGTTTTCCAATAATTCAAAAAGTAATCTGAGACTGCTGCCTTGATAGATGATAAAGAAGAATTGCATCTCTAGGCCTCTTAAATTCAAAACATAAAAGCTGAGCAGAACGTTTGGAAGAAAAAATAAAAACCAATAAGCACTTAAGGGATAGAAAGTAGACTTTATAGCTTGTATGAAAACTTTAAGGTTAGCAAGCAAGCCTTAACGAGGAGATTTAAAGTATCCTACTACAGAGTTAATTAGATAATTCAAAAATTCGAAAAATCAAGGTCTACACAAAATTATGAGAATTAATAGATAAAAGCTTATAAACTTAGTGGAGTTGCTTTACTTATTTCCAAGATCGTTTAACAGCATCAAGGGCTTGTATCTCTTCAATAAATTAGTAGCCTGTTGAAAACATCGTTTGATGTAAATCAGAGCATATCATAAATACGTATAATCATGAGGAAACACCTTCATTATAGTTTTAAAAAGATCTACTATTTAGACAAGCGTTCTTCTAATTACAGATCAAAAAGCCTAAGACGACTAGCTGCTGCTAATTACATTTAGTTACTGTTCGATAATAAGATTATTATAAATGTGGATGAGAGCAGTATTTAGCACAACAATCCCTCTCAGAAAGGTTGGGGACCAATTGGTGTGTAAAGTTTCTCAACTTTAAAGCGACGAGTAAGCAAACTCAATATAATTGCTGCCGCATTTAGCGATGGCCAAATGCATTTCACAGTCAACTCAGGGAGAAATAATAGCTTAAGCTTTTATAACTTCATCTTAAAACTTTGCTGTCTACTTGAAAAATAAGATCAAACTTGGCGAGAGAAGTTTATTGTGCAGATTGACAATGCTACATATCATAAAAGTTCGTTTGTCAGAGAAAAGTTCAAACTACTTAAGATTCCCATAGTTTTCTTAGGCCCCTACTAGTTTAATCTGGCTCCAGTAGAGAAGATTTTTGCGCATATTAAAAGCTTCTACTTTGATTCGAAATTCTTCAATACTGGAAATAAGTAAGTAAATTCGTAATTCTTGTTCTTAACAAACTTATTTAGAAAACAAATGATTTTAAACTATGCCAATCATATAAGGAGTCTCAATTTTAATTGGTTGCCAAAAGCTTACCTAAAAAGCCTAAATTTCGCTATGCTTTATCTTACTGAAGCAGATTCTTGTTGATTTTGTTGTCTAAAGACATTTACTTTAAGAACCAGCTAATGTTAAGTTAAATTTTCTGCCTTATATATTTTATTTAAAAAATTATTCCATAAGAGTTTTTGCTAAAATATTCTTATATTTGCTAAAGATTTTTATTAGAAATTTGAAATCTCCCTGGATCTTTACTTCATTTTTTTTAATGGTGAACTGAATAATTAATGATAAATTCGTGTAGGTACGCCAATTTTTTCTTAGCTTGGACTCAAATAATATACCTATTTTGTATTATTCTAAGATTTGTTTAGTCTTTAATGATGCTGGAGATAATTGATTATTTTAATTTCATTAATTAAATTGAGGACTGAAAGGGGTTTTTAATTTTTCAAATTCTCAATATATCCTAATTCAATTTATTTATTTTTTTAAGTTGAAATGAATTGACATTAGTATTACTCAAAGTTGGTTATATCAAGTCTTTGAAAATTTTAGATTTGAAAAGCGCATATGATGTTTGCTAGATATTCAGAAAAATTTCAGATTCTTTAACCATTAGTATTAGGACTCATTATGAATTTGGAATTTCTGAGAATTTTAATTAGAGTCGTGCTAAGTTATCTCACTAGTATTCACTTATTACAAATATCTCCAATTCCTCGAACTTCTATAAACCCACATAGATGACTTATTTTACATGTTAACAAATTATTAATTACTTTATCCCCTGGACTCATTCTATAGTGATTCATCTATTTTTTGTAACTATAATATAAATTTGTAGTTTATTAACATAAATTGATTTGAAGTTCTTTTTCTAATTCAAGTTGATTGATTGGGAATGATTCGACCAAGAGGAAAAATTACGAATGTAGTTTGCTTAGACTTTCATTTTTTTTTTCAAGGTAATTTTGATATTTTTAAATAAGAGCTTGTTTCATTAAAAATTGATTTTTTGCTTCTTTTTGCTTGGATAATTTTGAACAATTTGATCTTTTTAATTCTTCACTTGCCAATTATAACTCTTTGAGAGTTAAAAAGTCTTTCTTATCTTATACTATATACCAAGTAATTATAATAAATTTTGTTTTTTTTTAGTTTCTTTTTATATATTGAAAAAGAGACATCTTAATTACACTAACGTGTAACACACTAACATGTGGATGCTCTTGTTTATCTTAACTTTATATAATTATTTAAATTTAATTTTCTTTAATTAGACTTACTTTTTATAATAATTTTGGTAATTAAAATCTTCGCTTCAAATATTTTTGATTCTTGAGCATTTTTATAATTATTTCCTTAGTTTTAAGTAAAACTAACTCTATCTTAATTGAATTGGTTTTTTTACTTTGATAACTCATAATTTGAAATTAAATTTTGTAGATATTTGATAGTAAATTAATCTTGTTTTTTTGATTTTTAATAAAACACTTGTTCATTGCAATTATAAAACAATATAAAAATAAATAAAATTATAAAAAACTATAGCTGTATGTTCTTTATATATTGCGTACAATTTTCTAAATATTCAAACTATCGGGGTCAGTTTTTAATTAAATGTATAAGTTGATAACTATTAAAATATTAAAATATTTATATTTTTATTCTATAACTCTTTACTCTTAAATTATTTTGATGAACCCAACCTACAACATCTACAATTATTACTATCAGCTTCCTGTGTAAAACGTTTAGCCATAACCTAAAATTAAACGGCTATAAATTATTAATTCGCTCAATAAAGCAGTTTAATGCAAAGCCCTTCATAATTTACTCAACAAATTCCATACTAATAGTATAATTAGCATTAAATCAAATATTAAAATTAAATGGATTGATAGTTTTAAGATCATTAGAATTATAGACTTGACGCTTTAGAAAATATTTAAAATCAAGAGGGACAAAATATTCATCATGAAAATTATCAAAATAATTAAAGCTTAAATTCTTTAAATTAACTTCACAATTATCTTTGTTCCAACTAGAAAAATATTAAACTACTAAGTAATGATAAGCACATCCGAAACTTATAAGCAGGAAAAACCCTAAATCTTAGCAATTATTATAATAGGTTAAGAAAACACTTAAAATTGAACTAAGATTAAATTTCCAAGTTAGAAACTTAATTTAAATAATTTAGTGAGTTTAGGAACTGGTTTAAATAACAAATGATTTTAAAAGATTCAATCAATTCAAATTAAAAATTACATGATCAGTTATAAAAATTAGCAAATGGTCAATGCAAAAGTGAATAAAATGAACCCTTTAATGAATCAATTAATATAAAACAATAAGAATCAAATTCCTAGAATTAAAAGTCAGAGAAAAATAAGAATTCTTAAAAAATTTGCTAAAATGAAAAATCCTGCAAAAATAGAATGTGCATGAATGAGAAAAAACAAATGAAATAAAAGTATTTAGAGCAGTGTCACTACTATGAATTGAAAATTGCAACTTTAATTGATTAAATTAAAAGCTATGAAGATCTAATTACAATTTTAAATGATTAATTTGGAGAAAGATTCAGAAAAATTGTCGAATAAGTTATAAATGAATTTTCAGAAGATGAAATCAAGAAAATCTAAAATTAAGATTAAGAACTTGATTAAGAAGAAGATTTAGACCTAACTGACTCTCAGTAATCTCAAAATTAAAATAAACGTGCACTAATTAAAACAGAGGATATTGTTGAGAACCTTGTGTTAAAAGAGAAAGAATATTAACTAAAATTTTTCAAATGGGGTATGAGGCAGATAAAGAATGGTTCTGTATAATATTAAGGCTCAATATAAAATCCAGAGGTTGGAATTAAATCAAAAAAGACTATAAAGTTGACAAGTGTGGTAACAGGTTTGATGTTTTGCTCAGTAATGGACCCTGGGATTAGACTGCCTGTAATTTGAACTACCCTACCTTAAAAGACAGAGAATTTCTTGACAAAATTCCACTTGAAGATCTTCAAAAAGACGGCTATTATTTTATGTGGATTACTAATAAAAAGTTGGAGGCTGCCTTAAAGCATTTAGATGATTACAACTATGAACGTGTAGAAATAATAACCTGGATAAAAATAGACAAAAAATAAATAATCAGAGAAGGTATAGGCTATTTCTTAAGACACTGCTATGAGTTCTGTATAATGGCAAGGAACAAAGGGCCATTTAGCTGCTTAAGGTAAAAGTCTAAGACTCATTCAGCTCCTAATGTTATTTTTGCAGAGCTAAGGGAGTAATCAAGAAAGCCAGATTAAATTTATGAGATAATTGAATAGCTTGTTCCCGGTGGTCGGTATTTAGAGCTATTCCCAAGACCACACAATCAAAGAGTAAAATGGACAGGCTTAGGTAAAGAAAGCATTTGAAAAAGAAGGTGAGAACTTAATTAAGAAGGTAATAAAGAGATAAAATATTCAATTAACAAATATAAAATGCCTAGGTAATCACAATTAGCTAAAGTAATATTCTATAATAATAATTTTTTTGGATTAATTTTTCATTAGTTTAAATATTCTCTTGAATTAAGATAAGGGGTTTTAGATAAATATAATTAAATCCCAAAAGTTACATATTTAATTAGAGCGGATAATTAACCGCGCACATAAATAAATGGATTTGTTTATAAATGCATATGCTAGTCCTAAAATATGACTATAGTCTAGTCTTTATATTAAATTAGTCTTTAAAATTAATTTACTCATATATTATGAAATAAGCATAAACATATAAATATGCATTAATTTTATTTTTAATTTTGTAGAGAGTATTACTCTCAAAACAAACCTACAAACTTTTCCAAATTAATATTATGAATAAACCACAATTTTAATAAAAATGACTATAGTAATGACTAATTAGTCTAAATCTAATATATAACTTTTTTTTATATTAAGATTAATACAATCATCTTATTTTTTTTAATTTTTGAATCATGGGGATATATTATATTACCAATTCCTTTAATAAAATACTTTCCATAGTCAATTGCAATAAGTTAATCTCCAATGCTTTAAATTTTTAATATTTTTAATATTTTTAATATAAACTATTAGACAATAGAATAATTTAGGATTAATTTATAACTAAATATTTAAACTCATCATCTTATGAGCAAGTCGATATAAGCTAAAATCTTGAAATACTCTTATATTTAATGACGAAACTAAATTAAATTTAAAATAAATTACAAATGCTCAAATTTAGGTAATACACTTCATGATTAAAGTTCACATGGCTGCCCGATAAATTAATCCTGCTTAATATATTGTGATCGATTTGAGAATTCAATTAAATTAAATTGTATTTACGATACAAAATATAATTCTGCAAATGCTTCAAAGAGTAGAGGCAGAAAGTTTTAGTCATCATTCGAAAATATTTGCTGAGAGTCTGGCTTTTAAACTAAGCTACTTTCATTTTGGACATCTGCCATCCTGCTGATAACTTAACTCTGTAATTATCTTTGTTTATTAAATTAAAAAATAAATTTATTAAAATATGAATATAAACAACATAGCAAAAACTTATTTAAAATTATGAATCTTTACTTTAATATAATTAATTATCATTCCAATAAAAAGCTAAGTTAATCTCAATATGTAAATATTGGGTAAATCTAAACGAATTAAGAATTTATAGATTTATATGCATTATTTTAATAAATCAAACTATTAAGCATTAGTTTAATATAAATTTATAAGAATTTAAATAACTTAAATTATATCCATACAATCTAAACCTTTTGAGCTATAAATAAAGTTGCTGTACATAAATATATTATTTGTACATTGAATTCTAACATGCACTTTTTTGAATTAGGAAAGGGAAGTAGCTGTGAATTAAAAAAAATTGAGGAGATAACACAAAAAAGGCATTCATACATTCCAAGGTTGATGTGTGAGATAGATTTAAAAATAACAATGATAGGCTTTGAAAAATTTTTATTTTCAAATTGCGATTAATAAAATTTACTTTATCATAAGTATTAATTAACAAGATTAAATTCTTTTTCTATTAATTACATTATTTGTTTGATTTTTTTATATGATTGTCATTATAATTTCATGCAGGTAAATAATTACTATATTTAGTTTTGTTGTAATTTTTTTCAAATACTAATACTAATATGGTATAATTATGTATAAAGTATTTATAACAAAAATATAGAAGACTTTTTAATTTTTTCTTTCATTAAAATAGTCATCTAATAAATCACTGAACTTGAACATTGTCGTTTAAATTTCAAGACCTTTAAGTTTGTTATTGATAATTAATCAAAAATAAAAGAATACTTTTTTTAAACAAAATATTAATCCTATAATTATAAAGATTAAAAAATTGAGAATATTATAATTAATTAAACTTACAGATATTATCAAAATAAATATAGTATAAATCCCTTATTTGTATTAAATTGAATAAATTTAATAAAATTGTGTGATTAATTATTATTTGTTATTAATAGATTAAACATTTATATTTTTTTAAAAAATGCTTTTTGTTTCTATTAATATAATATATGAACTAAAGCAAAATCATAAATAAAACTCAAATTATATATATTGAAATAGTATATTCTTTTCAAGAAAATTGAGCAGTAATTTACATTTAACTACATTCTTAAATCAAATCATAAATGCCATATTTAGCAATAATTATTAGATTGAAATGAGTTCGAAATTTTCAAAAACATTCTGCTGCAACTTCTATTTTCAATTTTTATAATAAATAATCTAACATACCGATACTTCAGTTTGTTAGTAAAGGAATAGGGCTGTCATACATTCAATTAATGGAAATTATTGGAGGAATTTAACACTTCATCTACCATTTATTTTAAATGAGAAATATTTCACAGTGCAATATAATGCAAAATAATATATTCGTATCATTAAGAGCCTTCTCTACAATTTATTAATTGTTTTTCTTGAATTGCTTGATTTCTTAGTGACATGCTAAATTATGAAGGTCTTGCTGTTCTTTTAAAGATAACTTATTTAGATGTATTAGTGCAGCAAAGGTCAGGAACAATTATTTTAACTAACAACAGATTTCTTGGTAAGTAAAATTTACATGTTTTATATTTTGGAGTACAAACTCTGTAATTATATTTTAATCTCTCTTTCACATCAAGATCCAAGAAAAGAGCCTCAATTAGACTCGTAACTTATAGTTAAAAATTGTAAATCTTTCATTGTTTAAGTTTAATTTTTTACCAAGCAACTTCACCATATAATTGCGGTTATATTTATTTAAAATAAAATACTGATATATCTAAAATCTTTATTTATAATTATTAGGATATTTGCTTTTCTTGAGTAATTTACTTTAAATTTTTATTGAATTTCTCTTATATGACTTTATTTTAAAATTCTTTTAATTATTTTTATATTTTATAATATTTCATGTAATTTATTATATTTTATGACATAAACTTCATGTCAAATTATCCGAATTTCAATTTAAAATTACATATTTAACATAATAAAATTATGATACTAAGACCATGTAAATAATTGAAAATACGTGCATTTACTGAATTAATTTTTTTTATAATCACATTTAACATTTTAGTTGTCAAACTAATTTAAATTAAATTAATTTATTTCTTTCATCAATAAACTAAATTCTATAAATAATAATGAATCATCTTATTATTGCTAAAATAGATAAAAATAGGAAATTGTATAAATTAATCAAAACCAAATTTAATATATTAATTTTAACCAACTTTACATTTCGAATCTATTCGAACACTTATAACAAGTATTTGTTGATTTATTCAATTTTCATCCATTTAAGCTGATTTTTAAGTAGTTTCTTCAATTTTTTCATCTGATTTACTAGTTTAGTTCCCAATAGTCATTATTACTGTCCAACTTTTAAAATGATTGGAAATCATAGACATCTATGCCTAAATTCTCGTGATTGAGAGTGGAATCACAATAAATGGTCAATAACTCGTTGATTGATGAGTGTAAGGTCAAATTTGAGACCCGATCGTATTCTCCATATTTTAAAACCCCCAGCTCAGCAACTTTCAAGTCCTGCTCAACTGTTTAGCAACAAATTTGACAACTTTAATGGACGAGGAGCCAAAATGACCATTTGAATGAGCGAAAATGAGAGAGGTTTTTGGATTTTGGGTTTGATTAGTTAAAATTAAAACTTAAAAGTGTGATATGCAATAAGGGGCTTTAAATCAAGCAATTAAAGATTTAAACTGCTGTTTCAGTATGTATTGGTGACTTCAAAAGCTCCTACACCCCAACTCATCATCCTCCAGCTCAACTTCACACAAATCCATGCTTGATGGTGCTGCACCACTGCTTCACGCTGAAAGCCGAGCTTGTTGACGTCTGTTTTGGTCATGGCCTTCAGAATCTACGAGAGCCGCTTCACCAGGTGAATCCTATGAAAAGTTAGGTATAGTATGCTTACTTGCTGTCAGCTTGCTCTTATCGGAGGTGCCTCTTGATGTAGGAGAACAACTGCTCGATGGGATTAGCCAGGGTGAGTATTCAGCGTTGAAAAGGACAGTCACCTTGAACTTCCTAGCAGTCTCCAGCACCTCTGAATACTTGTGAATGACCGCGTTGTCCATGAGCAGCACGAACTTCTTATGGGCGAGATCCTTGTCTGTGCGCAGCTGGCGCAGGGTGTGATAGAGGAAATTCTCGAACAGCACAGCATCGAAGCCCCCCTCAATGATTTGGCTAGAGATCAGCTGGTCCTTGGTGATAGCTGCCACAAAGCTCATCGAAAATTGCTATCTCTTAGTGGATTCCTTGATGATTGAGAGATTTCGAGCCAAGACCACATAAGACCCCAACCGCTGGTTGACTTGCTGCTTTGCGATTGCGATGGGAGTATAAGTGAATGATGGTAAGGCCTCAACTGCATCGACTACAGCTTGGGTTGCTTGATTACTGCCCTTAATGGACTTAGGAAACTTAGAATCATCTATAAAAGTGTCAAAATCCATAGAATTTGCTTACCTTCCTGTCGATTCTCTGTGATTTCGCTGCTCCTTTGAGGCCTGCTGGACAGCTGCAAGCGTCGGGGAGTGATGCATGCCATGTTTTCATTGCCATTCGCGCTCAATACTTCACTGCCCTTGCGTTGAGTTGATTATAGTCTGAGACTGGCCAGGTTCTGGACCAATGGAGTGAGAAAGCAGAAGCAGATTTGAGAGGGGTTTATGGTTAGCTGCT
>ARYC01019621.1:0-11837 GCA_000711775.1 Oxytricha trifallax
TTGTAGAAAATTCTATTGACCTCAGTGGGAAAAACCTCGCTAAAAAGTCACTTAACAAAAACAAACTTGCTGAATAAAATGCTTTCTAGAAAATTGACTCTATTGTAGGGTTGAACAGATATGGTCGCAACATTATGAGAAGAGCAGTGACCTCCGATAATTAGGCAATTACAACAAAAAAGAGATAGAAATAATCTGTCATACAATCATTGTGATTAAAAATGATCATGGGAGACAGAGGAAATTTGACAACAAATAATTTCAATCTTAATGATGTTAAATTAAATTTAAGAGTTTGAATGATAAAAAATCATTTTGCACATTCTCCATCAATTCATATTTTAATTTTGGTGCTCGTTTAGTAGCCTTCCTCCATCATCAATCACTCCGCTCTCGTGCAATGAATGAACTAATTCTTTGTAATTTAGGAGTTCATCAATTTGCCCTCTCATGCCATTGAACTCATCTCTCTTTCTTTTGTTCTCCTATAAATATTTCTATTTGCTTCCCTTTAGTGCGAATTCTTCTCCTTTAACTTCCTCTACTTCGTTCATTCTACGTTTTTTTTGGGAACTTTGCTTTATCAAATGAGCAGATCGGCCTTTTTGTACTAAAAAATCATTATATTTTATTGCTCTTACCGCTGTAGGATAGGGAACTTTGCAGAGCTTGAGCAAACTCTGGCTTCATGTGCACAATAAGGTTTTATGTTTAATCAAGTCTTTCTCTTCTTTTCAATTTAGCCTAGTAAATCATTTAGTTTACCCCGTCTTTGTCTAATGAGAGCAACATGTCGCATAATCATTTTTTGTCTAAATGGAGCCAATAACTCTAATCGAGGAGATAGATTAGTAAAGAGGACTCTTCCTCGCATAATCAAAGAAGTCTTCAGCAGTGAGACCCTCAATTTAGGCCACAGCAGAAACAACCACATCTGATCTCTTGAGATACTAAAATCTAAGAATCTACCTAATCTTACCTCTTTTTCTCCGTTTAAAATGGCTTTGAAAAAGTAAACATTTGACCATGTTAACCTTGGTAGATAGGCTCCACACTCTTGTGTCAAGAAGTCGTATAACTCCTTTTTGTTTCCAATCTTCTCTCTTACTTGGTGCACGTTGACTTCTTATAATCTTTGTTGCATTTTTTAGTTATTACTACAACTTTAAACAATAATTCACTGATTCCTCTAGCTATTAATCTCTGAAATTTTTGTTGTCTAATTACAGCTATTTATTAATCACTAAAAATGAATTATTATATTTAATAGAATAATTATTCTCTTTAGAGAAAAGTTATTAGTTCATAGTTTTTCCTTGTTAGTGCTAAAATAATTCTTATCAAATATGGAGCGTTTAAAGCAAAGTGATATCAGGAATTTTTACAAACATAATACTGATAATTCAAGTTAAGACTCCTTTGAGTCCGATGCTTCATCTGAGATGAAGGATTTGAATTAATCAAGTTTAGTCATAAAACTTAATTACATTTCAACGCAACTTATAAAAGCTTAAATATCACAGGAAGGGCCAATATAGATAGTGGAACTTGACCTAAATGAAAATAATAGAATAGAAAGTTAGCTATTAGAGTAATCTCGCCAAAAAATATCCAAGCTAGATTATTGATCCCTTTGCACAACTTGAATAAATAAAATAGAACACAACGATTGAGTAGTATTTTTCCCGAGAATTAATTACCGACTACCTTGAGAAAGCTTGTATTCTACATTTCAGACTATAATTGAGTTAAAATATGGACAATGAATCTAAAGTCTATAATGAAACCCATTCAAAATAAGTTTTCCAATAATTCAAAAAGTAATCTGAGACTGCTGCCTTGATAGATGATAAAGAAGAATTGCATCTCTAGGCCTCTTAATTCAAAACATAAAAGCTGAGCAGAACGTTTGGAAGAAAAAATAAAAACCAATAAGCACTTAAGGGATAGAAAGTAGACTTTATAGCTTGTATGAAAACTTTAAGGTTAGCAAGCAAGCCTTAACGAGGAGATTTAAAGTATCCTACTACAGAGTTAATTAGATAATTCAAAAATTCGAAAAATCAAGGTCTACACAAAATTATGAGAATTAATAGATAAAAGCTTATAAACTTAGTGGAGTTGCTTTACTTATTTCCAAAATCGTTTAACAGCATCAAGGGCTTGTATCTCTTCAATAAATTAGTAGCCTGTTGAAAACATCGTTTGATGTAAATCAGAGCATATCATAAATACGTATAATCATGAGGAAACACCTTCATTATAGTTTTAAAAAGATCTACTATTTAGACAAGCGTTCTTCTAATTACAGATCAAAAAGCCTAAGACGACTAGCTGCTGCTAATTACATTTAGTTACTGTTCGATAATAAGATTATTATAAATGTGGATGAGAGCAGTATTTAGCACAACAATCCCTCTCAGAAAGGTTGGGGACCAATTGGTGTGTAAAGTTTCTCAACTTTAAAGCGACGAGTAAGCAAACTCAATATAATTGCTGCCGCATTTAGCGATGGCCAAATGCATTTCACAGTCAACTCAGGGAGAAACAATAGCTTAAGCTTTTATAACTTCATCCTAAAACTTTGCTGCCTACTTGAAAAATAAGATCAAACTTGGCGAGAGAAGTTTATTGTGCAGAATGACAATGCTACATATCATAAAAGTTCGTTTGTCAGAGAAAAGTTCAAACTACTAAAGATTCCCATAGTTTTCTTAGGCCCCTACTAGTTTAATCTGGCTCAGTAGAGAAGATTTTTGCGCATATTAAAAGCTTCTACTTTGATTCGAAATTCTTCAATACTGGAAATAAGTAAGTAAATTCGTAATTCTTGTTCTTAACAAACTTATTTAGAAAACAAATGATTTTAAACTATGCCAATCATATAAGGAGTCTCAATTTTAATTGGTTGCCAAAAGCTTACCTAAAAAGCCTAAATTTCGCTATGCTTTATCTTACTGAAGCAGATTCTTGTTGATTTTTATGTCTAAAGACATTTAGTTTAAGAACCAGCTAATGTTAAGTTAAATTTTCTGCCTTATATATTTTATTTAAAAAATTATTCCATAAGAGTTTTTGCTAAAATATTCTTATATTTGCTAAAGATTTTTATTAGAAATTTGAAATCTCCCTGGATCTTTACTTCATTTTTTTTAATGGTGAACTGAATAATTAATGATAAATTCGTGTAGGTACGCCAATTTTTTCTTAGCTTGGACTCAAATAATATACCTATTTTGTATTATTCTAAGATTTGTTTAGTCTTTAATGATGCTGGAGATAATTGATTATTTTAATTTCATTAATTAAATTGAGGACTGAAAGTGGTTTTTAATTTTTCAAATTCTCAATATATCCTAATTCAATTTATTTATTTTTTTAAGTTGAAATGAATTGACATTAGTATTACTCAAAGTTGGTTATATCAAGTCTTTGAAAATTTTAGATTTGAAAAGCGCATATGATGTTTGCTAGATATTCAGAAAAATTTCAGATTCTTTAACGATTAGTATTAGGACTCATTATGAATTTGGAATTTCTGAGAATTTTAATGAGTCGTGCTAAGTTATCTCACTAGTATTCACTTATTAAAAATATCTCCAATTCCTCGAACTTCTATAAACCCACATAGATGACTTATTTTACATGTTAACAAATTATTAATTACTTTATCCCCTGGACTCATTCTATAGTGATTCATCTATTTTTGTAACTATAATATAAATTTGTAGTTTATTAACATAAATTGATTTGAAGTTCTTTTTCTAATTCAAGTTGATTGATTGGGAATGATTCGACCAAGAGGAAAAATTACGAATGTAGTTTGCTTAGACTTTCATTTTATTTTTCAAGGTAATTTTGATATTTTTAAATAAGAGCTTGTTTCATTAAAAATTGATTTTTTGCTTCTTTTTGCTTGGATAATTTTGAACAATTTGATCTTTTTAATTCTTCACTTGCCAATTATAACTCTTTGAGAGTTAAAAAGTCTTTCTTATCTTATACTATATACCAAGTAATTATAATAAATTTTGTTTTTTTTTAGTTTCTTTTTATATATTGAAAAAGAGACATCTTAATTACACTAACGTGTAACACACTAACATGTGGATGCTCTTGTTTATCTTAACTTTATATAATTATTTAAATTTAATTTTCTTTAATTAGACTTACTTTTTATAATAATTTTGGTAATTAAAATCTTCGCTTCAAATATTTTTGATTCTTGAGCATTTTTATAATTATTTCCTTAGTTTTAAGTAAAACTAACTCTATCTTAATTGAATTGGTTTTTTTACTTTGATAACTCATAATTTGAAATTAAATTTTGTAGATATTTGATAGTAAATTAATCTTGTTTTTTTGATTTTTAATAAAACACTTGTTCATTGCAATTATAAAACAATATAAAAATAAATAAAATTATAAAAAACTATAGCTGTCTGTTCTTTATATATTACGTACAATTTTCTAAATATTCAAACTATCGGGGTCAGTTTTTAATTAAATGTATAAGTTGATAACTATTAAAATATTAAAATATTTATATTTTTATTCTATAACTCTTTACTCTTAAATTATTTTGATGAACCCAACCTACAACATCTACAATTATTACTATCAGCTTCCTGTGTAAAACGTTTAGCCATAACCCTAAAATTAAACGGCTATAAATTATTAATTCGTTCAATAAAGCAGTTTAATGCAAAGCCCTTCATAATTTACTCAATAACTTCCATACTAATAGTATAATTAGCATTAAATCAACTATTAAAATTAAATGGATTGATAGTTTTAAGATCATTAGAATTATAGACTTGACGCTTTAGAAAATATTTAAAATCAAGAGGGACAAAATATTCATCATGAAAATTATCAAAATAATTAAAGCTTAAATTCTTTAAATTAACTTCCCAATTATCTTTGTTCCAACTATGACAAAAATATTAAACTACTAAGTAATGATAAGCACATCCGAAACTTATAAGCAGGAAAAACCCTAAATCTTAGCAATTATTATAATAGGTTAAGAAAACACTTAAAATTGAACTAAGATTAAATTTACAAGTTAGAAACTTAATTTAAATAATTTAGTGAGTTTAGGAACTGGTTTAAATAACAAATGATTTTAAAAGATTCAATCAATTCAAATTAAGAATTACATGATCAGTTATATAAATTAGCAAATGGTCAATGCAAAAGTGAATAAAATGAACCCTTTAATGAATCAATTAATATATAACAACAAGAATCAAATTCCTAGAATTAAAAGTCAGAGAAAAATAAGAATTCTTAAAAAATTTGCTAAAATGAAAAATCCTGCAAAAATAGAATGTGCATGAATGAGAAAAAACAAATGAAATAAAAGTATTTAGAGCAGTGTCACTACTATGAATTGAAAATTGCAACTTTAATTGATTAAATTAAAAGCTATGAAGATCTAATTACAATTTTAAATGATTAATTTGGAGAAAGATTCAGAAAAATTGTCGAATAAGTTATAAATGAATTTTCAGAAGATGAAATCAAGAAAATCTAAAATTAAGATTAAGAACTTGATTAAGAAGAAGATTTAGACCTAAGTGACTCTCAGTAATATCAAAATTAAAATAAACGTGCACTAATTAAAACAGAGGATATTGTTGAGAACCTTGTGTTAAAAGAGAAAGAATATTAACTAAAATTTTTCAAATGGGGTATGAGGCAGATAAAGAATGGTTCTGTATAATATTAAGGCTCAATATAAAATCCAGAGGTTTGGAATTAAATCAAAAAAGACTATAAAGTTGACAAGTGTGGTAACAGGTTTGATGTTTTGCTCAGTGATGGACCCTGGGATTAGACTGCCTGTAATTTGAACTACCCTACCTTAAAAGACAGAGAATTTCTTGACAAAATTCCACTTGAAGATCTTCAAAAAGACGGCTATTATTTTATGTGGATTACTAATAAAAAGTTGGAGGCTGCCTTAAAGCATTTAGATGATTACAACTATGAACGTGTAGAAATAATAACCTGGATAAAAATAGACAAAAAATAAATAATCAGAGAAGGTATAGGCTATTTCTTAAGACACTGCTATGAGTTCTGTATAATGGCAAGGAACAAAGGGCCATTTAGCTGCTTAAGGTAAAAGTCTAAGACTCATTCAGCTCCTAATGTTATTTTTGCAGAGCTAAGGGAGTAATCAAGAAAGCCAGATTAAATTTATTAGATAATTGAATAGCTTGTTCCCGGTGGTCGGTATTTAGAGCTATTCCCAAGACCACACAATCAAAGAGTAAAATGGACAGGCTTAGGTAAAGAAAGCATTTTGAAAAAGAAGGTGAGAACTTAATTAAGAAGGTAATAAAGAGATAAAATATTCAATTAACAAATATAAAATGCCTAGGTAATCACAATTAGCTAAAGTAATATTCTATAATAATAATTTTTTTGGATTAATTTTTCATTAGTTTAAATATTCTCTTGAATTAAGATAAGGGGTTTTAGATAAATATAATTAAATCCCAAAAGTTACATATTTAATTAGAGCGGATAATTAACCGCGCACATAAATAAATGGATTTGTTTATAAATGCATATGCTAGTCCTAAAATATGACTATAGTCTAGTCTTTATATTAAATTAGTCTTTAAAATTAATTTACTCATATATTATGAAATAAGCATAAACATATAAATATGCATTAATTTTATTTTTAATTTTGTAGAGAGTATTACTCTCAAAACAAACCTACAAACTTTTCCAAATTAATATTATGAATAAACCACAATTTTAATAAAAATGACTATAGTAATGACTAATTAGTCTAAATCTAATATATAACTTTTTTTTATATTAAGATTAATACAATCATCTTATTTTTTTTAATTTTTGAATCATGGGGATATATTATATTACCAATTCCTTTAATAAAATACTTTCCATAGTCAATTGCAATAAGTTAATCTCCAATGCTTTAAATTTTTAATATTTTTAATATTTTTAATATAAACTATTAGACAATAGAATAATTTAGGATTAATTTATAACTAAATATTTAAACTCATCATCTTATGAGCAAGTCGATATAAGCTAAAATCTTGAAATACTCTTATATTTAATGACGAAACTAAATTAAATTTAAAATAAATTACAAATGCTCAAATTTAGGTAATACACTTCATGATTAAAGTTCACATGGCTGCCCGATAAATTAATCCTGCTTAATATATTGTGATCGATTTGAGAATTCAATTAAATTAAATTGTATTTACGATACAAAATATAATTCTGCAAATGCTTCAAAGAGTAGAGGCAGAAAGTTTTAGTCATCATTCGAAAATATTTGCTGAGAGTCTGGCTTTTAAACTAAGCTACTTTCATTTTGGACATCTGCCATCCTGCTGATAACTTAACTCTGTAATTATCTTTGTTTATTAAATTAAAAAATAAATTTATTAAAATATGAATATAAACAACATAGCAAAAACTTATTTAAAATTATGAATCTTTACTTTAATATAATTAATTATCATTCCAATAAAAAGCTAAGTTAATCTCAATATGTAAATATTGGGTAAATCTAAACGAATTAAGAATTTATAGATTTATATGCATTATTTTAATAAATCAAACTATTAAGCATTAGTTTAATATAAATTTATAAGAATTTAAATAACTTAAATTATATCCATACAATCTAAACCTTTTGAGCTATAAATAAAGTTGCTGTACATAAATATATTATTTGTACATTGAATTCTAACATGCACTTTTTTGAATTAGGAAAGGGAAGTAGCTGTGAATTAAAAAAAATTGAGGAGATAACACAAAAAAGGCATTCATACATTCCAAGGTTGATGTGTGAGATAGATTTAAAAATAACAATGATAGGCTTTGAAAAATTTTTATTTTCAAATTGCGATTAATAAAATTTACTTTATCATAAGTATTAATTAACAAGATTAAATTCTTTTTCTATTAATTACATTATTTGTTTGATTTTTTTATATGATTGTCATTATAATTTCATGCAGGTAAATAATTACTATATTTAGTTTTGTTGTAATTTTTTTCAAATACTAATACTAATATGGTATAATTATGTATAAAGTATTTATAACAAAAATATAGAAGACTTTTTAATTTTTTCTTTCATTAAAATAGTCATCTAATAAATCACTGAACTTGAACATTGTCGTTTAAATTTCAAGACCTTTAAGTTTGTTATTGATAATTAATCAAAAATAAAAGAATACTTTTTTTAAACAAAATATTAATCCTATAATTATAAAGATTAAAAAATTGAGAATATTATAATTAATTAAACTTACAGATATTATCAAAATAAATATAGTATAAATCCCTTATTTGTATTAAATTTGAATAAATTTAATAAAATTGTGTGATTAATTATTATTTGTTATTAATAGATTAAACATTTATATTTTTTTAAAAAATGCTTTTTGTTTCTATTAATATAATATATGAACTAAAGCAAAATCATAAATAAAACTCAAATTATATATATTGAAATAGTATATTCTTTTCAAGAAAATTGAGCAGTAATTTACATTTAACTACATTCTTAAATCAAATCATAAATGCCATATTTAGCAATAATTATTAGATTGAAATGAGTTCGAAATTTTCAAAAACATTCTGCTGCAACTTCTATTTTCAATTTTTATAATAAATAATCTAACATACCGATACTTCAGTTTGTTAGTAAAGGAATAGGGCTGTCATACATTCAATTAATGGAAATTATTGGAGGAATTTAACACTTCATCTACCATTTATTTTAAATGAGAAATATTTCACAGTGCAATATAATGCAAAATAATATATTCGTATCATTAAGAGCCTTCTCTACAATTTATTAATTGTTTTTCTTGAATTGCTTGATTTCTTAGTGACATGCTAAATTATGAAGGTCTTGCTGTTCTTTTAAAGATAACTTATTTAGATGTATTAGTGCAGCAAAGGTCAGGAACAATTATTTTAACTAACAACAGATTTCTTGGTAAGTAAAATTTACATGTTTTATATTTTGGAGTACAAACTCTGTAATTATATTTTAATCTCTCTTTCACATCAAGATCCAAGAAAAGAGCCTCAATTAGACTCGTAACTTATAGTTAAAAATTGTAAATCTTTCATTGTTTAAGTTTAATTTTTTACCAAGCAACTTCACCATATAATTGCGGTTATATTTATTTAAAATAAAATACTGATATATCTAAAATCTTTATTTATAATTATTAGGATATTTGCTTTTCTTGAGTAATTTACTTTAAATTTTTATTGAATTTCTCTTATATGACTTTATTTTAAAATTCTTTTAATTATTTTTATATTTTATAATATTTCATGTAATTTATTATATTTTATGACATAAACTTCATGTCAAATTATCCGAATTTCAATTTAAAATTACATATTTAACATAATAAAATTATGATACTAAGACCATGTAAATAATTGAAAATACGTGCATTTACTGAATTAATTTTTTTTATAATCACATTTAACATTTTAGTTGTCAAACTAATTTAAATTAAATTAATTTATTTCTTTCATCAATAAACTAAATTCTATAAATAATAATGAATCATAGATATATTATTGCTAAAATAGATAAAAATAGGAAATGTAATAAATTAATCAAATTTAAATTTAAATATCTTAATTTTAACCAACTTTAGATTTCGTTTGTATTCGAACACTTATAACAAGCATTTGTTGATTTATTCAAATTTCATCCATTTAAGCTGATTTTTAAGTAGTTTCTTCAATTTTTTCATCTTATTCACTAGTTTAGTTCCCAAAAGTCATTTTTACTGTCCAACTTTTAAAATGATTGGAAATCATAGACATCTATGCCTAAATTCTCGTAATCGAGAGTGGAATCACCATAAATGGTCAATAACTCGTTGATTGATGAGTGTAAGGTCAAATTTGAGACCCGATCGTATTCTCCATGTTTTAAAACCCCCAGCTCAGCAACTTTCAAGTCCTGCTCGACTGTTTGAGCACCAAATTTGGCAGTTTTATTGGAGGAGGAGCCAAAATGATGATTTGAATGAGCGAAAATGAGAGAGGTTTTTGGATTTCTGGGTTTGATTAGTTAAAATTAAAACTTAAAAGTGTGATATGTAATAAGTGGCTTTAAATCAAGCAATTAAACGATTTAAACTGCTGTTTCAGTATGTATTGTTGCTTAAAAAGCTCCTACACCCCAACTCATCATCCTCCAGCTCAACTTCACACAAATCCATGCTTGATGGTGCTGCACCACTGCTTCACACTGAAAGCCCAGAGCTTGTTGACGTCTGTCTTGGTCATGGCCTTCAGAATCTACGAGAGCCGCTTCACCAGGTGGATCCTATGAAAAGTTAGGTATAGTAAGCTTACTTGCTGTCTGCTTGCTCTTATCGGAGGTGCCTCTTGATGTAGGAGAACAACTGCTCGATGGGATTAAGCCAGGGTGAGTATTCAGCGTTGAAAAGGACAGTCACCTTGAACTTCCTAGCAGTCTCCAGCACCTCTGAATACTTGTGAATGACCGCGTTGTCCATGAGCAGCACGATCTTCTTCTGGGCGAAATCCTTGTCTGTGCGCAGCTGGCGCAGGGTGTGATAGAGGAAGTTCTAAAACAGCACAGCATCGAAGGCCCCCTCAATAGTTGGCTAGAGATCAGCTGGTCCTTGGTGATAGCTGCCACAAAGCTCATCGAAAATTGCTATCTCTTAGTGGATTCCTTGATAATTGAAAGATTTCGAGCCAAGACCCCGTAAGACCCCAACCGCTGGTTGACTTGCTGCTTCGTGATTGCGATGGGAGTATAAGTGAATGATGGTAAGGCCTCAATTGCATCGACTAAAGCTTGGGTTGCTTGATTACTCCCCTTAATGGACCTAGGAAACTTAGAATCATCTATAAAAGTGCCAAAATCCATAGAATTTGCTTACCTTCCTGTCGATTCTCTGTGATTTCGCTGCTGCTTTGAGGCCTGCTGGACAGCTGCAAGCGTCGGGGAGTGATGCATGCCATATTTTCATTGCCATTCACGCTCAATACCTCGCTGCCCTTGCGTTGAGTTGATTATAGTCTGAGACTAGCCAGGTTCTGGACCAATGGAGTGAGAGCAGAAGCAGATTTGAGAGGGGTTTATGGTTAGCTGCTTGATTTCTTGGAGGAGCTCTATATTCTGATCGCGCTGAAGCGCTTCTGCAGGGATGTCTATTGAGCACTGCCCTCTGGGGCTTCTAGGATAGGTGACAGCTGAGTATACTTGTATTTGTCGCTGCATTTGACAGGAGTGGCAGCGATGCTTTACTCCTTAACATCAAAGATATGCTGTCTCGGAAGATTTCCTCCGTAACTTTGTAAAGATCGATTTCGAGTTTGGCCTTGAAATTTTTTATGGAACAATTCCAGATCCAGCCACTATTTGTGCAGTATTGCCAATTTAGTCTTCTTAACCTACTATAGAACCCTTACCATCATATTTGACATCTCTCGAGCTGCTGATGACACTGTATTCAAATAGTTAAGCAATAGCAGCAACACTTACCTCGAGGTTCCCAGAATTGCTTGGGGTCTCAGAATTTCAGCTTTCAGGTCACTTTCATCTTGAATTGAAACTTGGTCTTTCAAATATGGGGTGTTCAGGGTCTTCATTTTATTAAGTATTTTGACCCCATTGATTATAGATGTGTTCGATTCGATGTTAGAGTTGCCAACCAGCATCTCACCATACTGGATGACATCGTCGGTGACGAGAACCTCGGTCTTACCAACAGCAGGGGCCAGAGAGGAGTCAAATTGTTGGTTTTCCTTGTGAAGGG
>ARYC01019622.1:0-31371 GCA_000711775.1 Oxytricha trifallax
GATTTTGCTCATAAATCAAGCTGGTACAGACATATGAAGGTCCATAAGGAAGCTAAGCCTACTGTATACTTGAGCATGACAAAGTTGATGGAAAGTATGATTGCTTTGAGTGCCATAAGCAGTACCCTCATACAAGAGACTTATAGAAGCATCTTTTAAAAGCCCACAAGAAAGAGATAGAAGTTGAAGATTAAGACACTCAACTGAAGTTGCTCAACAAAAGAAAAGAAAGGGAACCTCTTTAAGCTGCTGAGCTTTAACAAGCAACCGAATCAGAGTATGTGAGGATTGCACGCAACCTCTTAGCATCAGAGGTCACTAAAATCATGACTAAGATATAATACAAGAAAATTCCAGTACTAGCATAGATTGATTTAGATACTTCTCTCTAAAGCTACCTAATTCTGGAGGACTCCTATGACAAGAAAGTTATTAAGGATCATCAGTATGCTTACAAGGTATATCCTTTCAACTATCTCCTTAGTGACGATAAATATTAAATGGAGTTTACTAATGAATATTAAGTACTCACTCAGGCCAAGTTTAAAGAATGCAAATACTTAATAAAGCTAGACGCTGTTCTCCTAGCCAAAGATCATGTAGCTTTCAGACTACCACTCTTTAAGATGACACTCAGAGATTTCATAACTGATCAAAGAAATCATAGATAGCTTGCATTAATATCAACCTAAGCTATAAAAGGTATCAAAGAGCTTCATAAGTTAGGCTTTGTTCACAGAGATCTCAAGCCTGAGAATATAATGTTGAACTTTTCACCAGTAACAGTAACAATTATTGATTTCAACAGAGCCTTAAGAGTTGAAGTATCAAGACTTGGAAGTGTAATGGGAACTCCAGGTTATTATCCAGAAAGAGAAGACTGGAGAGATGGAGACTTACAGTGGGATGTGTGGGCTTTAGCAGCAATATAATAGAGTGCGATATGCCTCGCAACGATTACTACTCTACAAGGTGCGAGAAGGATGCAAGGCAAAGAATAAGCAATTTATTGAAAAAACAAGAGTGTCTCAATCAATGAAGCAAATGGCAGAGTCAATAATAATAAAACGAAACTCAAGATCAGACATATCAATATAGTAGATAGAGTTGTGGTTAAGTAAAATAAACTTCAGACCACTCCCACATGATCCAAAAGTGCATTATGAGTGATTAAATTAAATACATTTACTATAAATATCACATAAAACCTATTAATAACCCCAACCCCTAACAAATTCCCTACAAATCAAAGCACTTATAAACCTCATTAAGGGGTTTTGGGGTTTTGATTTTACTCTAGCAAGAGAGGCATTCCAAAAGCTGCACTATTCTATATAAGTAAAAGAAAGGAAATATTAATTTGAAAAATTGAATTCTTAGATGTAAACCGAGAAAGTACTAAATTTTTATAATGAATTGACACAAAAATCCTGTTAGCGCTTAAAAAATGAGTCAATTAATAATACTGTCTTTGGTAGAACTTATCACAGATAAGTTCTGATTTGTAAAATATTCTTGGATTTAATTAAGATGAAGTGCAAAGACGATCTTATGGAAAATTTGGTTATTGAGGAATCTTTAACAAAAGAACAAATAAGTCAATATGTCTTGTTTTAATTCCTTGATAGTGGTTTATTTTTTGGTAAAATACAAGAAGAGTACAAACTATTATTAAAAACCTGTATTAACTATCCAAAATAAAAAAATTGGAATATGCATCAATTTTGGATATGCACAACTTTACATTTGAGTAAATTAATGAAGAAGCAAAGGGTATTATAAGCATTTAGCTTAAAGTGCCAAATCAATTAAATAAAGTTAAATATTATGAGATAATGTTTTTTATATATAACATGTAAGTAATAAGCATAATTTCTACTGATTAACAGATCTCAAATAATTTTGTATAATAAAATCAAAGAGGCAAAACAAGAATTATTCTTATGGTAATAATTAAATGAAGGCTGAACTGGATAATTAAGGCAGCATCTTTTTAAATTAGGACTCTAACTCATGTGATGAGCAATAAATGAAGTCAATCACAAAGAGGATAAATCTTTTTTGTTATTTTATAGTTTTAAAGCTTTACATCTAATCTTACATTTAAAACTAATCTAATGGATTAAAAAGCTAATTAAATATGGGAGATATTACCACAGCTCATTAATCTAATAATAGCAATTGTAATTTATTAGCTACCATAATTTCTAATAGTACTCCTACTAATAATGCTTAGAATATTCTTCAAATTTAATTTTCTAAATCTCTCAACCTAACACACAATAAAGAATGTAAAGTAAACTCAGTGGACCATGTAGAAACTAACCCAAAAGTCTACTTTGAAAGTGAACATGTATTAGGATTATTTATAATTTCATTTGATATGTATTTTTGACTATAAAATAATTACTTTTTGTAATTTAAGTGAAATCCAAGAACTATAAAATATTACAATAGAGTCAGAATGAAAGTGAAAGAAGAAATTCAAAGAATAAAAATAAACAAAAACAATATGAAAACTAAAACCACAACATTTTACACGGACAATATAATATCTCTGAAGATGATAGACAGTTAAAGAAGCTCATTCATGTGAAATTCAACTAGTTATCGTATGAAAGAGAGAAGAAAAGTATGGAGTAGTATTTGATTGAACTAACAAATGACATGATAGATTATTTGCATGCAATCAGAAAGAAAGTTCACTAAATCCTCATAAAGAGAAATTTAAGAGATGGGAGATAAAAGCAAAAATGTTCATTAGCAATTATATGATATTCAAGAGTATTTCAAGCTTGAAGAAGGTAAACGGTAGCACACACAATCACAATAATTTGAGGGAATTTCATGTATATATATATATTCTTATTTTCTAGAGTAATCGTGAATATATACTTATTTTTATTAAATAACCAGTAAAAGAAGTCATAATACAAGAAAATTAAGTATTACAAAGTAGTAAGTAGAAAGCAATAAAATTAGCTTTAAACTTAAGAAAACCACTTTCACTAGAATTAATAGGACGAAAAGGAAAAATATCTCAATTAACACACTTCTAAGAAATATTTCAAAGACGACAAGAATTTTCGTGGGGACTTCGCTGAAAGGTCTCACAATATAAGTAATAGTTACCACACTATTAAAAGCAGCATAATCAGCAGTAGTCAGTTGCAGTGAGTAGTGGCGGCTAATACTTAATCTTCTCTTCCTCTGTTGATAGAAATTTTGGCGATTAAGATAGCAACAGCAATAATGGCTACTAGCACAAAGATTCATACAATAACGCTACGCCTCATAGAAAATATATGAACTTAAATAATTTTTTAAATAAAAGGCTTTTGCATACATCTTAAGCAGGTTGATAAAAATGAAAAAGCCTGTAGAGTTCAACCTTAATCATAAAGAAACTAAAATTTTTCAAATAGCCAATTAACTAAGAAACTCATGCCAATTAGACATGAGCTAAAGGGACTAATTTATTTGACATGGTATTAAAATCCAAAAGATAATTATTTAGTTATATATAACATAATATTAGTTTAATTTTAAAAGATTGTGAAGCAACCAGAAGCATACATTGCCAAACAATCATTCATCAATCGAACAATTCTCAAAATCATTAAAGCCAAGTAAAAACTGACAATAAATCTAAGAAGCAAGAAATACCTTAAAGCAAGAAACAAGAAAAGAACCAGTAATCAAACATATATTACAAAGAGGAGGGATTTATTCCCGCGACCAACATTAAAATTTTTATTATTTGGCTATAAATAATCTGAAACATCAAATCTCAATAAATTATTATAATCTTAAATAAACTACTTCTTTTTAATATTTAATTTTCAAGGTTCATATTTATTCGTTTTATCATCATAAACTAAAATAATCTTCTTAAATTAATTTTTTTTAATAAAAAAATTAATGTGATTTTCATTAATTTGAAATCTTTATCAAGATAGAAATGATATTAGGTGCTAGATTATAAATAATTGAAAGGAAGTTTCCTACCAACTTCTAAAATTTCCATCACCCACATTATAACATGTAATTTTTATAAAACTTTAAAAAATCATTATCATCAATTATTATCTTATTATTTATAATCTAGCATCCAATCCATATGATTATTTTCAAAACCATTTCTCATTAGGAATAGTTATTGACTAATACCAGCAAGCTGTTAGTATCTAGTCAGATTGTACTGTTATATAAATAAAGCTTATAACCCCTATGTCTATTTCACTTAATCTGGATATATAGACATGTGCATACATGAAAATACCAATGTTGCAAAAACAATTTGCGGCAAGGTGTAGAGTTTAAAACATTTTGCGGATTGAGGATCAAATAACAGCATAAGAAAAAAGAAAAGCAAGTTGTATATAGCAAAAACCTTAAGATAAGATGAGTGATTAAGTTAATAAGTATACTTATTTATATATTAACTTTAATTAATTAAATATGCTTATAATTTTAATTACATGGAATATTATTTCTAAATTGATAATAATATTCAAATTTTAATTAATATCACATCTATTAATCATGAGAAAAGAATACTTTTTGCATTGTTGTTTATTTATAAATTGACAAAGAATAATAATAATATACCTTCAAAAATTTTATATAATTAAACATTTTTTAGCAAAGAGATTGCTTATTGAAATTTAAATTTTTCTAATAATTTCATTTTGCCGAAAAATATATAATTTAATGTAGGAGCAAGAAACAGGAAGTTTCCCGAAATTTTTCAGATTAGATAATTAATGTATGGAACAGTAAACTTCTCTTCCCCATTACAAATTTGCAACTCCTTAAGCGGATACTATAAATGTCTAAGCTAACAAGAATTAAAACGATTTTCTAAAGAACAAGAAAAAAGAAAAGAACAAACTTAATGACATAGACATCATGAATAGCTTCATAACCTTTATGGATCAAAAAGACGAAGTAAAGAAAGTCATAGATTCAAAGAATTAGCCCATAGACAATAGAAAATTAGTTTGCGACTCCAGCAGTGAAAAATGGAAACAATTAATAAATGAAAAATCATAACAAGAGATAAGGGCAATTAAGTGAACATTTAATAGTTCAATCAGAAAATTATTCATACTAGACTATAATAAATGGCTAATCAAAGCATCCACTATAAAAGAATTAAACTAAGTACATAGAAGTGTCTAATCTAGGTAATTAAAAATCAAAAACTTCAACGGGTAGCATATACAAACAATGATTACATAATAAACCAGCTCAAAACTCTCATTTAACCAATTTTCATGAAAAATCAAGCACAATAAAAAAAAGCTTTTTAGTCTCTTAGAAGTTGAGAAAGAAGAATTAACTAAAGACCTGAAACAAAGCAAAACGACAACATTCAGGATTTTTAGCATAAATAATATCTATACCAATCTTCCTAATCACGTGAGCTAAGTCCCCATAAGTCTAATCATTCTTAAATTATCACAAATCCTACTAAGCCAAGCAAAATTATCCCGTCTGTATTTCTGGTGGAGGTGACGAAAAGCAAAACATACATTACTTAAACAAATTAGGATATGCAAATCATTACAATAACTCTTACTAATACATTACAACAAAATCAAAGTGTGAGGTACATGAGACATTTAAAACTCCAACAAATTGTAGTCTATAATTATTTTTAAAAATGTGGTTGTCTATAATTTAAAAGGAAAAAGTCTTAAATATTATATGTGAATTTTTTGAAATTAAAAATTGTTAGTAGTTTAAATTAAGCTGAATATAAATTGATAATTCAAAATTAAAATGGAAGAGGAGGTCTTCGCATTATATAGAATTTTTAAGTAATCTAAACCCTTTAGTATTCTTAGTTTAGACTTTAAATGAATACTAATAACACAAAGCATACAAAGAAATATCAAATGAAAATTACGAAACGGAATTTGCAGAGATAATTCTAAAATGCCTAGAATAACAATAATTTGATGAAAAGTTACATACACTAAATCATAAATCCCGTAAGAAAGAATACAGATTCATAAACATGAAACTTGCTTCGATATAATAGAATAATTTTAGAAATTAAAAATAAATAAAATTCAAACTTAACAATAATAAAGAGCACTTAGCATTTTACTAATAATAATTGCAATTTAGCCTTTATTTCATATTCAAGCTTTTTTACTAATCTGATTCTAATTTATTATCTTTTTTGTATCTGTATTTTTTATAATTTATATATACGGTTTCCTATTCTTTTGTATTTTATTAATAATAAGTAATTGTATAGGTAATTACAGAGTTAAAATCTAGTAACAGCTTTATGATCTCTCCATTCTCCTTCTTTTTTTGCTCCATTTGACCGTATTTACTTTGTTGTTCCCATCATTTCCCAGAGTTTCTCAATTTTGGATCTACTGACTCGGAACTCTTTGCGGTAAGTATTGCTGAAATTTAATTTTTTTTGAATTGTTTTTTGTAACTTACAAATTTTAGTGAATAACCAACTGCTCCAGCAACACCATTTTTAGTATTTTATATTTTAATTTATAGATTTTCTATAGTAAATTTTAAATATCTAAGAGCCTTAATTGCGATTTTATTGGATTTAATGTTATTTAAAATTATATTTATATTTAGTTATAGAGAAGTAATTTTTTGAAATTTGAAGTGTCACTATGAACAGCAGTAAGCTATTTTTTCTAATGCTGTATGTATATTAGCTTTTATCACCTCTATCATCTCTCTAAAAGTGAGTTCCCCGAATACAGGGAAGATCATTTTTGACAACTGGCTTTTGCTTAATGGCATAACATGTGTTGTAAGTTGTGAAATTTTAATTTATAGTTTTGAGTGAAAACATTGACACATATGATTTATATTTTTATTTTTGACCCAAAAATGAACGAAAATTAAATTTAGAAAAGTTTTATGTTTAAATAAGTCCAAAAAAATGAAGATCGAGAATCTGTTCACAGTAAAGTTGCCGATCGCGTTAGTGACAAAAGTTCAAAATTCATGAATGAAAAGAACTTCGCAAAAGATAGTCAAACCAATTAAACTTATAATTTGACTTTCAAGTACATGAAATATCAGAGTCAATATCAGGATATTGAACTTGTTTCTCAAACTGATAACACAGATTGAACTAACACTGTTGCTGATACCTTGATAGAAATTTATGCCAATTATTATGAAGAATATAAAGATCCCATGGTTATTCAAGGTTAGGAATAAATATAACAATCAAGCTAAATCTAAATATCTTTTACTGATAGCATTGATGCTTCTATATTTTTAAAGGATAATGCATTTGCTTTTTCTTTCCAATAATTCTCAAATAAGATCATAGAGTCCACAATGAAACAAGCTTTGCATTAAATATAGGAGACTTTCACTTTACCACCATAACTATATATATATATCATTTTAAATTTAAATTTCTACTTCTTAGAATAGCTCAAAAGCAGCTATATTCACTCCTTAATGCCAGTCTTCAAGCAACTATCAAAACTTTATAAATAATTTTACTCCATTAATTTTTGAACATCTAGATAAAACTCCTTCAACCATTCTTATCTGTCATAATACTCAACAAAGGAGTTGAACACTTTATGATAACAATAAAAATGCGCATAAAACTAGACTATCCCATTATTTGTTTAAGTTATTTCCAACAGTAGGAATCTTTGCCAAATTAAAAAACTCCATCCCAAATATCAAAGAAGAACTCAGTTTAATACAACCACTCTAGTAACAACATAACTTACAGAAAGACAAACAATTCTCAAAGCCAAAATAATGCAAAACAAATAAATCATGACAATAACAATAATGTGGGACTGGATTTTTGTAAAATAACTCAATCTAACATTATAAATAGAATATAAACTAGACAAAAATTAACTTCAACATGCAACCTCAATAGTTAATATTCCTCTTTAACAATTCTAGTAATGAAATCCAAACAATCACAAAGATTCCTTCTATCCTTAACCATAGTAGAATATGGATTCATTCCTTAGTAATAAATCCCAGTACAAAGATAATTAATTTAAGAGCCTCAATTTATTCATCAATATAATGATCAAAATATAATGTATTATGGAAACCGGCAAATATATTTTAAATGATATAAATAGATATATTATGTATATTCCATGTAAAAAATGATGGATAAACCTTCTTAGTTATATTTTTTCAATATAAAGTATTAAAATTTGTTTTCTTATAATTAATGGTTTTAAGAAAATTTTTTCTAATATGTTAAAAAGTAGGTATCCAACATTACCAAACACCTAACATTTGTATTCCTACCTTACTAATCAAGTCCCAATGCCTACTTTAACCCAGTTGGTATTATCCCTCCTAAATCATCCTGGTTTTAATTTCTAAAAGAGATAGGTAGCCTTACTATTAATAAGAATAAGACTTGATCATGTAAAAATCTTCAATTCGGTGAAATTTAATTAATAATCGTTGAACACTATTCCCTAATTCATAAGCTCTCCTCAAACTCTTGTTGAGATGAACAAGGCTTAAGCAATATAAGGTGAAACTCAGATATCTTAAAGATCCGATTCTTGAATTCATTAGAACAAAGAAATTGCTTTCTATGAAAAGTTTGATTAAGATTTAGGCAGGTAAAATTTAAGCGTCCATTACAATTTGAACATGCTAAAGCCTGAGAGAGACTTTGTCTTTAATAAAATACTCTAGACAACAAGGGAAGTTTTGCTGTGGATTAGAATCCCGCTCTTTAATTTTTTTTCAGGTCTCTTTTCACTGGTTTAGTTTTAGAATCTAGAGATATAGACTGCGCCGTAACAGGACTTTATATTGGAGACAGGTTTGCAGTTATCCAAGATAAAAACAAATTTTCTGGAGCTCTTTAAGATAGTGATATTTACTCGAAAAAAATGTCAAATCAATTGAAAATGCTTCCATTCCTGTCATAAAAAATAAGGTTGACTTTTACTAACTTAGTGAGAAAGAAATGAAAAATCATGGCTTTTGATTTTGATTTGAGACCATTCCTGAAGAATTGAGGTATTTCATTGTTGTTATTACTTTTGATGATTCTTCTTGCAGCAAAATGATGAACTAAGTCACTTCAAATATTGTCTGCCAAGACTTAATTAGCCAACTCAAAATAACAAAAACTAATATAAGATTTCCTTGTTGCTCATTAGTGTAATATTTTATTTCTAACAATTAAAATTTAAAGAAAGTATCTATATTATATAAGAGATTCCTCGCACTTAACTATTTTAATTCTCATTATTATGGTAAGAATAAAGAATTATAATAATTCATTTTTATATGAGTGTATTAGCTCTTTAAGAGCAGTAATCCTTTAGAAGCATACATGAATTACTTTGACTTAAAAGGAAACCATAATTTTAGCCATTCTATACTATTGATTGGTTTCTTAGTTTTTCTCGAAAAATTCTTTAATGACTCATATGGGTATAATTATATAATGAAGGGTATTAATAAATTAAAATAAATAATACAATATTATTATCAATAGGTGATTCTACCTTTTGTTTGGTCCCTTAGCGCAAACATAGTGATAATTGATCCACTGAACTTGTAGAATAATACTTCTAGGAACAGTTACTTAAAAAAAATCCTTTAAAAGTTCCAGAAAGTCTAAAATAATTTCAAAAGGCTCACACTTAAGACTTCAGCTAAATCAAATAATGCTGAAGTTTTCTCATAAACATCTATGCTAACGACAGAGGGCCTAACAGATTTTATAATTATATTTAGCCACTTTTATAGTAAATAAATTAGAGAGCTCAATGAATTTTTTCTTTAAAATGATTCTATGAATTTTAAATACAATAGTTTTATAGTTAAAGAAAAAATTTGAAAATCACTTTGAACATAACACCAGAGAGAGCAGCATTAGTTAAAGAAAAAAAGCACTGATATCGTAAACATGGCCCTCCCTCACCATAGTAACTTGACCACTTTAGCTTAGATGGCCGCACAGAACCCACAACAATTATTTATTCTGTAGTTGAAATTTATATCCTGGTTTAAAGTTCTCAAAATAGCGTTGAATTTGCTCAAACTTAAGCCATTCTATAAACCGAGAAGTAGTCCACAAAGAACAACAAAGCTAAATGATGAACAATTCTTTTACCTCTGTTGAAATTGCAACTCTAAGTCGCAATCATAAAATTTCTTTTAGTTAGTCTTAATGATTGATGATTAAAGCTTGATGTAAATATTATTGTAAAAATTTTAATTTAGCAGCAATTACAGAGTATAATCATTACAAAACTAGAAGCTGTAGAGCAGAGTATATAAAATATTCAAGAGGAATATAGTTAGGTGAATGACATAAAGAACAAAGCATAATAGTAATTAATACATAGACTTTCATATTAAATATTAAATTATCCCTAAATGCATAAAAATTTTTCAAATATGTTTTAAACTGTTTAAACGTTCAACAAAAACAAAAAAGTGCTTCTAAGAAAAAAAAAATTCATTAGATAATTAATTAAGGATAATGATATGTAATTAATATATTAAACTCCTATAATTTCTTCTAGTTAGAGATTCTTAAATTCATTGATTTTCGTTCAAATTTTCATCGTCATCAATAGTGTAGCCAACTGCAGTTCCAGTAGCACTTTTTCCAATAATCTCACAAATATAAGACCATTGATAAATCCTATCTGTTTTAAGCCTTAATTTTATTGAATTTTATCTCCTTTTACTTTCTCTCCTTCTTCTTGACCCCTATCAATTATTTTAATAAATTTGACAAGCAAAGTCTTAAAAATCTTACTCTAAAATTTTAATAAATTTTTCATTAATTGCAACTTATTTGCAGCTCTGTTGTTAACCATCATCATTTTGTAATTCTTTAATATTGCCATTCATCGTCGTAATCAACCTCTATGCATTTTATAGGGTTAGTTTTTATTTGTTGGAGTCTTTCTATACAAACTATAAAATTCTATTCAATCCTTTGCCATATCTATTGTTGTTGTCTGTATCATCATCTTCATCTATAGAACTTAATTATTAAAAAATTACTGTTACAATTATTAACTGAGTTTTAATAATGAAAATAAAGCTGCTTAATTTCTCTAATTGGCATTAAGTTAGCTGAATCGTAGGAAAATTTATGGCACTTCATTTCTGTAAATGTAAGTTTGGTAATTTTGTTCTTCATCTGAATCTTTATTTTAAAAAAAGTTCCTAGATAATTATATCATTGATTATTTAAATGTACGCTTCGATTTTATCTTCCATCTTTTGTAGGGCTTCTTATTAATACAAGTTTTTTATTGCTTTTTTATCTATGAAACTGAGTCATTTTCTAAAAATTGTATATCTGCATTTATACCAGCTTATCGCTCATAAAGACTGTCTTTCCTTGCCACTATAGCAACTTTCTTACTTAATGATGTTATAATATCTTGAAAAATTTAATTTCGAGGATAAGGAGTTATCATCTCGTTCATGTTCTTCATCTCAGTTTTAATTTTAATCAGTTTCTTACTTTTTTAGTTACTTTTTTCTGATAAGTCATCATCTTTTTCCTCATCTGATTCATATTACTATCAATCTTAATGTAAATTTTGCTCATTATTGTATTTAATTAAACAACTAAAGTTAATTATAGTGTTTGTAGGATTTTTCTGATATAAAATACTCTTATATTTTTTTATGAATTCGAAATCCAGACGGTCGGAATAATGTCATTTTATGAGGCAATATTTGCTGCTTAAGACTTCCTATTTCTGCTTTCTTAATCGTTTATGTCATAGATCTGGGATGAGTTTTCAGGAATAATATCCTACTCTTAAAAAGCATCTCCTGAAAAAATCTTAATTATTTTGTTAAGATTTTGCTTCTAAAACTTCTTGTCGGGATCCAAAAATAATTGCAGGGCTCTACACCGAACCTTCTCTTCTTCCTTCCCACCTGAAGTTCCTTGTCCTTGTTAGTTTTTGCTAACGTTGTTACTCACATTCAAACTCTCCATAACTTCTATCTTTTAGTTGATTTTTTTAAGTTAAAAAAGTTCTGTTCTTCAGCTCTTTTGGTAATGAGGATTTTTTCTTACTGCCCTGATTCATGTTTAGTTCCAGTTAGATCTAATCATGGTGGTTTTCAATGTCTGATTGATTAACTTCGATATCTCTATTGTAATTTGAAACTGATTTTTACATTTATGAGGCCTCTTACTGCTAAGATTTAGAGGCTCGAGAAGATTATTTTAATTATTCATTGATGCTTGATTCGTCATTACTCTCTACCAACTTTTTATATCAAAATTGAATGGACTAATCGCTTGCTTTTATTGTTCGATCAACTTAATCATTAAAATTATATGTATGATAGTTCCGTGCCTTCAATTTTTAGAAACTAAATAATATATAATACATTTTTTCATTCTACTCACTACTCATAGTTACAATGTCTGCATCTCAATGAAAATGAATCTTCTCTATTTCATTAGATTACTTTAGCAATTTTTTTCATAGAAAAGGCATTATCAACTGTATAATCTACAATAGTATGCTTATCTCTAGATAATCCTTGCTCGTTACTTGCTTATATAGAGTGAATGCTGTTTTATATAATTTTATAAGTTAATTAAGTTTTTGCTAAAATTTAAATATGGGTCGGTATATAAAAAATATATTCTTAAATACATAACTACTCTCCTGAAAACACTACTTTTATATTGGCACTCTCAAAACATATCCAAAAAAGTAAATTAAATTCAATAACCTAATAGAGTATAGATGAATTGATGTTGCTATGTTCTAGAGTGAACCTTAATCCTGAACTTAATAGTTGTTTAGTATTTTTTGTGACAGTTGTAGATTTTTTATTAATTGATTATCATTAAAAATTTTTGGTAGTTTAAATTCTTTATATACATCGTGTGAATTTATTTACTTAATTGTTTAATGAATGGAAATTTCTAATTAAAATAAATTGTCTTAATAAACTCTAATGTCGATGTTAAAGATTTTTTTTTATCTCATTCCATGCCATGTAAATGTCAGCTAAATGATCATTACTCTTACTTTTGTCTTAAGGATTCTCAGTTTAAGAAACTTGAAAATTAGCAATTTTACTTTATGGCAACTTTAAATTCAAGGCAAGTAATTTCAAATTTATTATCTTTCTTCCTTTCAAATTTTTGGATGTATTCTGGTTATGCGAGAACTTAATAAAATATTTTTAAAAAATGAAAATAGATTTCCTAAGAAGTTTGAAATAATTTCTAATCAAATTTTATAGGTTTAACTAATAACCTATGATAAATTGCTTGAAAATAGTGGATCTACAGCGATTATTATTTGAAAGACCTCTCACTTAGATCAACTGATCTCCACCTTATTCTTTTTAAATAGACTTTGCTGGTCTACCTTTTGATTTAGTCTCTAGAAGAAAGCAATTAATTCAGGATCAAAGATTTTGATATTTTTTAGGAATCTATGTATTCGAAAAGATCTGTGGTTATATTATGCATGCCTTTGATTCCTCTAGTAAAAATATAAATAATTTCTTTAGACTTATTATAACATCAAAATTTAATATATACTCAATAGGATTTAAAGAAATAAATTATCATATTTAATACATCATAAAGAAAAAAAAATATTTATAAATTAAAAATGTCTTTAACTAAATTAAAAGATATTATATGCTAAATTTCATAGTATAGGCAAAATAAAGATAAGATATTATCTATATATAATTAAAGAAAATAATTATTTACAATTAAAATTATGTAGCAATCAGAAATCATTTAACTGATTTAATATATTGTTCGTTAAGATAATAGAGTCAAAGTTTGGGGGAGGGAAGTTTCCTGCCCCCAACATTAAATTTTATGGTTTTTGAAATAATTTTAATAGAAACAATAAATTTCAATTTCAATTACCATAATCATGTACTATACAACATTTATTATTATATAATTTTCAAGGTACATGATTATTCTTTATCAAATTATATTATTAACAAGGCTAAAAAAAGAGTTTTTTATTAATAATTAATGTAATTTTCATTAAATTTTAAATTCATTATCAAGATAGAAATGATATTAGAAACTAAATTTAAAAAAAACTGCATCATAATTGATGATAAAGATTCTTTGAAAATTATAAAAATTACATATTTTTATGTATGGGGCAGGAAACTACCCCCCTAGGGTGCATATAAAATTTTGGGGCAGGAAACTTCCCCCCAAAGTTTAATAAAAACAATTTCTTATATTCTTTTTATGTAACCTAATGAGGATACTTGAGACGCCTTGACGGTAGGTGAGACGTCCTAACATGGAGTTGGAGTCAATTTCTCAAAACCTTTAACTAACTATTTGAGAAAAATAAATTTTTATACTTGAAAGATAGATAATTAAATTATCTGACAAATTAAAAAATGATTATTTATAAATATTTAAAAATTATTAATATGTACTTCATCAGTATTTTTCAAGTTATTTTTTAGGGAAAGCATCATATTTAGCTATATATGTAGTAAAATCCCTATTAATACAAATTAATAAGCTTGATTAATTTCATGTTGGCAAAATATTATTTTAAATTAAGATTATAAACTTTTATTTTTAATTTTTTCTACATTGCGAAATTCGATAAAGAATTCATGAAGGTATAGGTGGCATTAATTTTTCCAAATTTTATTCCATTGTATAAGTGTATATGATTTAATTTAGCATTAAGTTTTATTAAATTTGCATTGTGATTGATGGTGAAATTATCTGCTAAATGCATTTCATCTCCTTGTAATGCATTCATAAATTTGACTCTATCCATATCTATTGGGTATATAGAAATCTGGAATTACAGAATTATTTAAAATATATTAAAGTACAAAAAAAAAAATCTAAAAAGTTGTGAATGTTGCTTCAAATCATCTTTGATCATCTTTAAATATTTCTATAAGTTCTGAATCCCTCTTTATACTATCCTTATTATATTATCTTCTCTTGAAAGTATATTATTAATAATTTTATTTGAAGTTTTCTGCTTACAGAAAAAAATTTGTGAATGCAAATTAATTTTCTTTGCAATTTCACAATATAGACCTGTGTGTTTTTAGTCACAATCGCATTCGAAGTCTGATAAACTTCCCCAAGAGAAATTAATTGCATCTTTATTTAAGAATTCTATTATCAAAAGATGTTTTGAATATTTTTTCCTCATTTTTATTCTTTAATTAATAATAAATGACTTACTTTAGTCAATCTACAATTGTTATTGCAAATGTCCTTAAAGCATTTTTTCAAATCTTATAGACAAACTTATGCTTGTTTTATGCGACTATTGTTAGATTAAAACCAGTAGCACAGAATTCACAAATTTTCCTTTAAAGGGTTGATTGCAAACACATTTGCTTTTAGCTATTTTATATAGAGAGTTTGGATTGCATAAGATTTCGTTCTCTCGTATTTTTAATTATTATATTTTATTAATTTTAAGTAATATAATTGAAATTTAAAAATTATTTACTTATAAGTCAGACTTAATGCAATATCTAATCTCAATAAATATTTGCTTAAATTGTTCAGCAGATAAGAGAAACTTAGAGCACATTTCCTGTGTCGTGTTCTTTAGTTTAATGCTATAAATATTAGTGTCTTCTTTAGTCACAATAAAGTTACTTGGATTAATTTTCAAGTTTGAACTCTGTTATAATACTAAATTGTAAATAAAAAAAGTTTAATAGAACCTTAAAGATATATGAATTTCTCTTATCCTTAAATTATAGAGCTTCAATCAATTCCTTGTTTTTATCGCCTTTTTTCAGAGAAATCTTATTTATTCTACCTCTCTTCATTTCTTGGATTAATTTGGTAAAATGCTTACAACTTCAATTTTAATTAATTAATGTATAGCTATCTATGAGTGATCGTTAATATTTTGGAGGGTGACTCTCATTTTGAAGAGATTTATCTTGGAACATATTCTAAGTTATGTCAAAGCTAAGACAATTGGGGTAATAGGGTGATAGAGAACTCAGTTTGATGAAGATTGTCTTAGATTAAAGCTTTAGAAAAACAGTATTCTACTTTATAGTCTCCTTGATCAATATTTGGAATTTCGATTAATCTCAATATGTTATCAGTCATTCAATAAAATACAAATGTAATATTTAATTATGGAAATGATTCATGAATTAATTGCTTTGTTTTACTCTCTTTAAACTTTAATTTTTCAAACGACTCATAATTCTCAGTAGCATCAATTTTCCCGATATTTTATCCTAAAAATTTAATGCCACATCTACTATTTTAGTGTTAATTTTGCAAAAATCGAAAAGAGCATTTCCAGATTAGGCTACATAAAGATTTACTTTTATGAGAATTAAATGTTTATTTACCTGAGTTATTATCATGGTTACTTCCAAGTTTCATATTGCATATAAGCTTGAATTATTAATTTAATAAATAACATTTTTTTGTTGAAATTTAATTTAATCGCTTGTTTTTCTGCACATTTTAATTACTGACTCATACTTTCTTGACTTTGTACGATAAGAATAACTACTTAAATGTTGCAAATGTTACTTCCAATTTTAACTTATCAATATCATATTCTATCTTTGGCAAAGGACTTCATGCAAAAATAAAAATGATAAATAATTTTTATATATTTTAAATTTGTAGGAATAGAATATCAGTATTTTGATTGCTTTAATCTTTAGATGCTTCAAATTTAACTGGTTATATAGTACTCTTTTTTTATCATTTAAAATAAATCTAAATTTTCAATTGATTATCATGAGTGTCCAATGATAATCTTATAGTTTGATATAGAATAACATAATATAAATTTGAAGCTTACCAAGATTTATTTTATTAAAAATAGTGAGTACAATCTAATGATGCTGGATCTTAATTTTTTGCTATTTTAAGGTGGGGAAAGTTTTATAAATGTCAGTCCTAAAAGCTAAACCAGCTTTATTTTAGAAATTTTAGTAGCATTTCATCTGAGTTATTAAACAGATAAACGGCATGTTAATTTTTAATTTCTGACAATTGTATTGGTTTCACCAATAATTAAGTTTCTAGTTTCACAGTGTAGGCAACATAAAAGTGGGTCTGCATTTTGTTGCAAAGGTCTAGTCCATCACCTCCAAATCCTTTTCTAAATTAAAATCTAGCTTGACTTGTAATTAACTATGATAATTATCAATAACTCTGATTAAGTCAATTATGAAAATATTCTTAAATGATAGATTTTATATCTAAATAGTTTATAATAAAGATTAAAAAATAAATCAAGTGATAAAAATGAAAATTCAAATTTTTTATTTGACCCAATCATGATATTTTTTAAAGAAAATAAAGTTAATTACAACATTAATTTATAATAAATCAAATATGAATTATAGAAATGAATAATTTATATCTTAATTTTTTGCCTGTCATCTTGTTATTCTCCTTCGTATCTTGAACCATCAGCATGAGTGTAAATTTTTCTCAAATTTTTTGAGCTCCTCTGTCAGTCTTCAGTCTGCTTCTACTTTTGCTCTTGCCAGGTGCAACCCCTATAAAAATTAAATGTTAAATATATTTATTGTAACTTACATTTTTAATGAACACACAGCTCATCTTTTGCATCCCCATTTTGAATTTTGAATTTATTATATATAATTATAAAATACAATTTACTTTATTCAAAAAATATCATGAATATAATTTATAAAAATCAATTTAAACTATAACTGCTAACCAATTTCCTAACCTAATCTTTAAAAAAATTTAAATATAATGGATTAATCTTCTCATAAAATGTATCATGGCCATTTTATTAATGAAAAATAAGAAGTTTACTATAATATAAAATTAAAACAAGTAAAACTTATATGTGTTAGAAAAGAAAATTGCACAAATGGTAGGCAGGAACAGCTTTACCATTTTAATATTGACCTTCTTATTTTGCTTTATCTGGCCACACTTGATTTGTTGTTCCCATCTTTTTCCAGTGTCATTTTAACTTTCATTTAACTGATGTCAAAATTCTTGCTGGTAAGTAATGCTGAAATGTAAAATGTTTAGATATCTTTTTTTTTGTAACTTACAAATTTTAGTGAATGATATATTTCTCGAAGAACAACATCTTAAGTTTTCCTGGGTATTGACATCAATTATTCACCGACGACGTCAATCGCTCACCACCGACGTCAATTACTCACCGACGACGTCAATCGCTCACCACCGACGTCAATTATTCACCGATGACGTCAATCGCTCACAATGACGTCAATCACTCACCAGTGTTTATAAATGATAAATTTTTGCATACCACAATTAAACTATAAATTTAAGTTTCAAAGCATGGTTATAGAGGTGCTACGTATCTTAGTGTCACTGGGGTGGAGACCCCTGATAAGTCACCAAATCGAAATATTTGAGAGAAGGTATCAAGTATGTTACAAGCCTCCTTGTGAATGTTTGTAGTTTTTACTTGATGAACGTCGCAAACCGGCACCTCTCCGATTAGACTAACTTATAATTCTAGCGAGCTGTCATGTTTCATCGCAAGTTTCTTGACATCTGAATCATCAAATTAAAATCTATTAATTTTGATCTAGATCTCGTTCCTACTCAATATAGTCGATGATGGCAACTTATATTGCCTCAACACATATGATAATAAACTAAACAATGGGTTAAACAAAAATAACAAAATCGAAGCATCAACTAAAACAGCTAATTTTCAAGATGTCAAAATTATTAAAAAAAGAAGCAGCAAAATAAGGATTATCTAGAGAACAAGAGCAGGTGAATCAATACGCTTAATACACATTACCATGTACTTAATTCAAAATCAAGAAAAATTAAAGCTATTTTTGCTTAACAACTATCTCATTTTTAATCTTTATCTTTACAATCTAAAAAACGGTTATTAATCGATGTAAACTAAAAGTGATAAAAAAATACAAATATCTATATGGTACTCAAACAACTAATAGCATGTAAAGTAAGTACTCTTCTTTAAAATTTGGGAAAAAATGAAGAAAGGTATTCTCTTGAAAAGGATACAAATATACTCAAAAATCCTATTAGTAAACGTAAAGGACATAATCAGGAGAACGGTAGTGGGAAAATGCCTTGTAACATACTTGATACCTTCTCTCAAATATTTCGATTTGGTGACTTATCAGGGGTCTTCACCCCAGTGACACTAAGATACGTAGCACCTCTATAACCATGCTTTGAAACTTAAATTTATAGTTTAATTGTGGTATGCAAAAATTTATCATTTATAAACACTGGTGAGTGATTGACGTCATTGTGAGCGATTGACGTCATCGGTGAATAATTGACGTCGGTGGTGAGCGATTGACGTCGTCGGTCAGTAATGACGTCGGTGGTGAGCGATTGACGTCGTCGGTGAGTAATTGACGTTAATACCCGTTTTCCTTACTCAAATTATAAATTTCAAGTTTTAGTTAAAGTATTTTATATATTTTTCATAAATCTTTTTAGTCTTCATTTTCTTACAATTGCTTGTTGAGTGGCAATCTGAAATTGGAGTTTCAAATACGAAACCTTTGATGCATTATTTGTAAAAAACAAATGGTTGAGAAATTTAATGCTTTAAGAATACAAAAACTGTCATTAATTTAATTTTGCTAATTTAAATCACATTTATTAATGATGGAAAAAAACACTAAGAGTTAAATTGTGATTTATATTGTCGGAAATGCTTGAGTAAATAATAGAGCTATCATTTAATAATTGTTTTTAATAATTTTTCTTAATTGATTGATTCTTTTTCAGAGAAGTCAAAATATACAACTATAAAATATAATTTTTAGTTTAATATTCACTTTTGTTTTATTTTATGAAAATGCTATACTATTATTTCTTCCGAAAGTTGAAAATATTAAAACTCAAAATTATTATTAAATAATCTTTATTTTTACTTATTGATTATCTCATATTTATGCTGTAAAAGTATTTCAAAATGTTAATAATGGAAATTTTATATATTTGAGAGAATAACTTTAGCTACAATGAATATTTAGAGAGTATTTGTAGTTGTTTAAACCCATTTTTTAAAAAAATCTGTGAGAACTAAATATAATTAATTTATTAATATAAAATATTTTTACTTTATAAAATTTACGATTAAGTAATTTCATTAATCTTATTAACAGCCTTTACTAAAATATTACAATATATGATTTAGTAATCTCCCTTAAATTTCTCAATATAAATGCTTTAACTAATAGTCTCATCGCACTCTTTCGAGCCTTATAATTGCATTAAAATTTAGTGGTACACATTATATTTTGAAATTTAAAAGCAGTTTCATGAAATCTAACTGTATAAATTACGAGCTTGAATAAAGTTCCTTTTTAAACATTGTTATGCGTAAAATTCAAGCTTAATTTGTCGATTGATGTATTGCTTTTCGGTAGATTCTCTCTTCCTAAAAATAATCTGAATTCAATTTAAAATAGACTAAATTTAAGTGTTTGAATTAGATTTAATTTAAGATTTGATTAAGTAAATTCAACATGGTATAGAAAAGCAAATAAATTAAGCTTAAGTGTTTTATACTTTTCTTCCATAGTCTCTTTAAAAAGTAAGAATGAAGAGAGATTTATCTAGGGCATTATAGTTAGTCTTATATTTTATATGACCTATCGATTCTAATTGTTCATTCTAATTGGAGTTAATATCTGGTATAACTAGTTTCATTATGAATGACTTTAGTCACTCTAACTGACAAATCAAAAGAAAAACAGGTCATTCCTTAAAAGTTAAATAGTATTTGTCTTGCAGGGTTTTGAGAAGAGCTTATATTTTCGCTGAGAAATTAAATCTTGTAATGTAAAATCAGAGGGCTTCATGTTGGATCAACCTATTCATGAATGTTGTTGAACTTAAATCTTTTATAATATGCTCTAGTTGCCCTGATCTGTGATCATTGAAACAAAGATCTTGTAGCCCTTATTTATACTAGGATGATTCTCCAATCATCAACATCGAAGAGAAATTTGTAAATTGATAGAATTAATAAATATATCAAATAAATATAAAATTATTTAGTTTCTCTTACTTTTATTTCAATTGAGCAAACAGACTAAAATTTATATTTTAAGCAATTAGTAAACTCTAAATGATTCTATGAAACAATATTTTCATTTTTAAGATATACCTAACTCTTACATTATATATCTTTCTCAGCTAGATTTGTAATTTCTAAACTTCAGTTATTTTAATTAAATTAGACTTAATGCTTTTTAACTCCAATTCTTATTTATAATTAATTACACATACAATGTTCATAAAAAACTTTTAAACTTTTATGTTTATCACTTGCTCTAGCAGACTATCAAAGTATCCAGCTTATTTATCTGTCTTTAAAGTCTCTATATTTATCGAAACTACTATTAGATTGTCAAGTTATGTTAGGGTACTCATTCTTAATTGAAAAGTTTTACACTTAGACCTTTGTTTATAAGAAAAATTTTATTTAATGCTTTAGACACCTAAGAAAATTATGAAGTAATCTCGTCCATATTTATATAATTAAAAACTATTGAATTCAATTATGTACTTTTTAATTTATTTTAGTCCGAGTCAGTCAAATTGGAGCAAAATTTTTGCAAACAATATTTATGTCAACACTAAAATTTTAATTATGTGTGTCAGTTGGCGCCAAAGAAAATGTCAGACAGCGCCAGAAATACTTGGAAGAGATTAATTTAGCACAGTCAGTTGGCGCTAATCAAAATGTCAGTCAGCGCTTTGTAAGTTTACATAGACTTTTTTATTTTTTATTTATGTCTTTCATAATTAACTGTAAGTTAATCGCTCAAGCTTTTTTATTCAATATAACTTAGAAATAGTTTAAATCATAAAATCAAAAGAAATTAAACAATTTTTACTTGTTTTATATTTATGCATACTAACTTAAATAGAACCAATTAAAATTACTATTTATGTAATCAAACATTATTAATCTAATACAATTTAAAGCTACTGAGTCTTGTTAATTAGTTAATAACTTGAGTTTATACTTATTATAAAGTATGATAATTGATATAAATCGTAAGGGACTATAGGGGAAAAACCATTGGCATAAACATCGATGCACAAGATGGGGCTTAACATAAACAAAAAATTGAGGACATTTTCTATTAAAATGTTACATAAATATTTATGTCTTAACAAATAAATTAGGTAATGATTTATTTGCTTATGAAGGACAAGAATGGGATTAATCAAAATGAGATAGCTTTCTAGAACAGACCATGAAAAGTATATGAGATTATTTATGTTAGCACACATAATCATCTTAAATAGGTTACAAAGACATATTCAATTATGTGAAGGAAGATAAATTCATTAATAAGTAAATTAAGTTTAAAGTTGCTCCTTATAACTTTTCTGATAAAACAGTTGTTTAGAGGAACTTTACTATCGTTAAAAAAATTATTGTTGACATAAACAGTTATGTCACAGAAAATTTAAATAAGTTTCTCATTAAGGATTTACTATTTAAGAGGTGACCATTAAGAAAAATGGTAAATGGGCCTTTCAGATATTTAATAGACAACAAATTAAAAATAAGTATACATAAATATTAATGTCTTCACACGAAGATAATAAATTCCCATATATCACTATTAATTAATTCAAAATAGAAAAATAGCCCAAAGAGAAAAAATGTGAAATTTGCTATGATAAGGAAAATTCAAAAATCTAAAAGACAAATTATTATAGTATAAATAGCTAAAAATCATTTCAGATTAGAAAATGTAAACATGAAAAAGTCTTATTAACAAAACCGTTCGAATAAATCAAATAAATAATACTTAATTAAGCTTAGCATTTAGTATTTTCAAAAAATTAGTTAAATAAAATCATATTTGTTTTTTACTTTTATTGATTTTATCAATTTACAAATTTTTCTTCGATTTTGATAAATCTAATAAGAAATACGAAAAAATCACATTTTTATATTAATTTTATAGCATGATCTTTCTAATCTTAGGTATAATGGCAAATGCGCTTATTTCAATCTCTGAAGTAAGGAATTTATTCTTAGTTTAAATATCAAAGTAAAAATCTTTAGCAGAATTTTGAATTTTAATTTGATATATTATGTTAGTCAATTTCACTATTTCTTTTGTAGTACTTGATATATTCATTAGAAAAGGCATGCTCTTCTTCTAATGTAGTTTTTATCTATAACATTGATTATGGGTGAAAGAATTGCCAGACCAGTGCTTTTTAGATTATATCAAGGATTAGTTTAAATAGTTATTATTATTGAATTAGAAAGTAAATTCCTAGGAGAGGTACCAATCTCACTTAGGAATTCCTAATAGATCTTCTATAATATTATAGCTTACTAAGGGCAAGTAGGGGGTTGCTGGGCTCAACGCATTTATGATATATTTTTTGGAAAATAGAGAAATATAATAATTTGATTAAGAATATTAGAAATAATAAAAATGTCTGGTCGGAATGTGCAGTGTCGCTCACAAATAATGTAAGTTACAAAAAACATATCTAAATTTTTTATTTTTTAGTTGACCTGCCTGGTTAGTGCAGTGAAGGGTAGAGACAAAGACTTCGCAGAGCAAGACTAAAAAGTGGTCAGAGAGTACTCACTTGGAAAGATGGAAGAAAATACAAGGGTGAATTCAAAGACAATGAAACGTTTTTAAGATATACTTTATTCAAACTATTACTCAGTTTTGTATTTATTATTAATCAAATTGTTATAATTCTCTATTTTCCAAAAAATATATCATAATTATGAGGGTTCAGAAAGCAGGGTTTAATATGTCAGCTACTACACTCCTCTAGCGGGTTTGGACACAAGGATTTCCCTGCATTGATGAGCTTTCTGAGCTTGAGTTCAGCTTCCTAAGTAATATGGAGCAGGATTAAGGTACGCTCTGCCTTCTAAAAAGTGAGAAGACAAAAACCATTGAAGCCAACAATAAGGATTTTTCTCCCACATTGATTTAGGGTGCTGAAGCTACCAATGCTAAAGGATAAGGATTATGTTCTCATCAGCAGTGGGACCAGTAATCGTTTCTACTCCTACTGTCATCTAGTTGAATTCTAAGAGCTCTGTTGCTCAGATCATGCTGCAAACATCTTATTTCAGGTGGATACCATATAATAGAGGAAGAGGTTTTTTCTGAGTTATCTACTTCATGACTGCCACGTCACAGAAATGCCACGTCAACTCGCTCAGATACATCAACATCACGACTAATATTAATGGCTTACTTTTAATCTTAAACAGGTATATGTTAATTTTATTTGATTTTAATCATTCAACACAGTTTAAGTGGTTCAAAGCGATTCTCGTGTAATTTGTAAGGGAAGCATTACTCTCATCTTTTATTATCTTTAGTTTTAAGCTTTCTATTAAGATTTCTAAGTAAGAGTAAATATTTTTAATTGTTGTGCGATTGCTCTGTATAATGAATTAATTTTTCTTTTATAAGGAATCATAAATTTATTCAAACTGTTTCTAGGGTAAACATGCTCAAAATAATTAAAACTAACGAATATTCCTCAACCATAATGTCCATATTTTCGTAAATTTATAGTTTTATATTAAGTTGTTAGTGTTTTCATAATCTGATTCAGTTGCTCGTAATTTTTTTAGGGAGTTTTTCGTATTTAAAACTTGCTTAAAACATCTTAATACTCTTGGCTTAGAGTCTCATTGTATGGAATTGAATATTCAGCTAAGCAAAATTATTATTTTCCTCATCTGCTTTTTCTATTGAGAACAACCAAATAAAATTACAGTTAATGGTAGATCTACATATTGTGTATCACGATTTATTGCAAAGGTCACAAAGTATGAGAAAGATATATTCAGAATAAGATTATTCAAAAATTAATGTTTTATCTGTTCCTTGCAGGTTAGATAATATAGTATACTTATCACTATTAGATGAAAGATTGTACAGCCAAACCATAAGTAAGTGCCCTATTTCATTTTGCCAATAGATAAGTAGCATAATCGTGTATTACAAAAGTTTTAATCTAGGTGAAATTTTGAGAGCATTTATCATGCTTGTAAATCGCTATCCAATGCAAAATTTATGATCTATGATCGTATTAGATTTGGAAATAGAGGAAGATAGGTCCTCACCTTCATCTTCTAATGGAATCAAGCTGCTGTCAAAGATCTCTGAATCTAAGTTTATGATTATTTTACAGTGAATGTACAAACAAAATTACATTGAACTATAGAAAGATATTGAATTAAAATTTAGCAATTTTAATATACAAATACTTAATTGAAAATAAATCAAATTTGAGTTTCTAGTTTATGGGACACCACATTACACTAATCTTTAATTTTGCCTTTAGTCTTTTCAATGGGAGCTACACTTAAATGTATTATAGTTTACTGACATTTAGGCATTATTTGTGAATTGAGATCTTGTGAATCAGTGGCACAAATTTCAATTTATATGAATCTGTGTCAGATAATTATATTTCGAAAAATTTTAAATTTATATAAACTTAAAAAAACATAGAAATACTTTCATAGTCAAGCAAAGTCCCTGAGTAAAAAAATATTCGTGTGTTTTCAGCCATGAGCTTTAAGTTAATCATCACTCTTTTTATTTAAATTTCGAAGAATGGCTTTTCTACTTTAGGTATCATTTTTATAAATTTTTCTATAAAAGAATGCAAATCTTTTGGAGTTTTCAAATAATATAACTGTATTTATAAATTATTTTTTTTACGTATTTCTTTAGAGTTAGAGTAGATTAGAATCAATATAAATGTAAAATAGACATTGACTTGACATGATTTGGTAAATTCAAACTCAATGATGTCATCACTTTACTCATCTATCATTTTCATTGAGGATAAGTAAAACAGACTCTAACTATATAAAACACATTAGATAAATATTGTGTTATTTTCGAAACATTATTAACAACATAAGTTATCGTAAATTTGGTGGGATTGAATTTTGCGATCTAGTTATTCTGCACAGCCAGCTCCAGAGTATAAACAATAAATTATTGAAGAAGTTCATCAGTTGTATTTTCAAGCTCATACAAAAATCGAGGGGAAATTGATAATAGTCTGTCCTTGATCACACTCATACAAATCCTTCGAGAATTTATCAAGATTATTAAATTTATCATAGTCTTTGTTATAAAAATACTATTCTACAAAGATATGGCGACCTCTTTTAAGTGTAACTGACTTATTACAGCTGTGAATATTGCCTGGAGCTGATGCTACTTCACAACATTTTTAATTGAAATAAATTAAATGATATTGAAGTGAATGAAAGTGTGTTTTAAACTTTATAAGTAAATTCTTGACATCATTGTCAGTAACGATCACAAGTCTGAGTTCAGCTATAATTGAGTTTTCCATAATTTTTGCATAAACTTGCAACTATCCCTTTTTATTCAAAACGATAAACTAATAAGGAATTGATGATTGGTTTTTAAGTCTTTGTACTATATTTTTGATACACTTCTTAGAAAATTAAAATTAATACAATAACACATGGGAAATTTATAAATGATTACATTATAATTGATATTTTTCACAAATAGATATAATTGTTCTTCATCGATCCACTTCAACATAAATGTATTACCAAAAATAAATTCAGCCATTTTCTCATCGTTAAAGCTAGAGAAAAATGACTATCCCTATTATTGTTTGCGTTATAAAAACAATTAATTTATCAATAGATTAAGAAATTTTTATAGTTAAAAAATGTAAGTTAAGAGCATTTAAAGGATTTTAATCACCTCTATTTTCATTCTAAAAATTAAGCATTTTATAATTATAATTAAATAAATAATTGTCCATATTTTTATCATTCATTTTTACTAGAAGATTGAAAGTAATTTTGGTTTCATCCCTAATGTAAAGAATGACAACTCTAATTTTTCTAATAAGGATTGAGATTTTAATGGGACAAGGATTCATTGTGATCTTTAGTTGTGCCTTTGAACATTATCGTATTCTTGCCAATTGAGCACCCTTTCTTAGTTTAATCCTCAAGTATAACATCGTAGTCTCCGTATATACGCTTTGACACAATGTTTGATCTGCTTCGAAGGTCATCTCCAAATCACTCTCTGGCTACTTATCTCTGTGTTGTAGTTCACGCAATTGATTAAAATCAAAAGAGAAAAAAGAAATTCTTTGGTACTGTTTAGTCAATATCTTATGATTTTATTGTAAACTATAATAAACTTGAGGAACCAGTAATTACATTTTTTCAGTTTTGACCTTAATGATTGTGTACCTCCTGTTCCTCAAGAAAAATTTTTAGGAGTTTAATTGAATTTAACGAATTCTTACCCATCAAAACCTATCATCCAAAGTAATTCAATGCAAGTCGGTAAAGATCTTTTATAGTTTATATTTTTATATACTATGTAAGCTTTCACAAAATTAAGAAAAACTGCATCACAATAATTTTTTATGATAAACGAAACTGAGATAGATGGTTGATAAACTAAGAGACTATTGATTCTGTATTTGTATTTTAATTAAAGTAATCAAATTATTTATTTTAATTTCATCACACATTAGTATATTTTATTAGGGTCCGAACTAATGTGTTATTTAATATTAGTAGCATCATTAGAATACAATAATTACTTCATTTCGTAAAAAATGGATCATAAAATATCTCCATGAAGAATTATGACTTTAAAATAAAAAAATTGCTACTTTATTAAAGTAAGTAAAAATATTTTGACTTCTTATGAGTGATAAACTTTATTTAAGAAACTTCATAGCTCAGATTCTTCTTCCCAAGGAAATTTGATTAATCAACATTAAATTTTTAGATTTGTTAATGATCTATAAATGCAAACCGCCTTAAGCGTCTCCTTTAGTTATGTTATAATTTTATCATTTGATTAATATACCATTATTTTGTCTTCCTATAAATTATAACAATGATATAGAAAAGGGCTTCTTTACTGTCAAAGTTGTTAGCCTTGACTTTAAAGAAAGCTTTTTAATCATAGAGTCAGCGTTACTCAGAGAAATCATTGAAATTTTAATTTGGAAAATGAGACAGTTAATGAATTCACTCATTTAATTAGGGATTTCTCGACTCATCTCCACATAATATTTATTTCCATTATTTAATTGTCCATAAAATTATTCACTCGTTGTAATAAAAGATACGATTATTTTAATAATATATCAGTTTTATGAGATTAGAGATAAGTCTTTACTACTGTGAAGTGTTAAAAAATAATTAAAAATGCTTATAGTAATACCAATTCGTGACTCAAAGTGATACAATCTTCTCCTTCTCAGAGTGCTAACTCGGTGTTTACTTCATAAGACTCCTTAATTCTTATCTTGAGTATCATACCTTGCTTTGGTATGAAATTAATGTAAAATGACTTTATTGATAAATATATGAAAAATCTTGTCTGTTAACTTAGGTCTTAAATTTACAAAATCTAACAGACCCCTAAATCAAATCCCCACTACTAAATAGGTTAAGAATAACATTCAATAACGAGAATAGAATCTAAGGGAACAAACTTTTTAACAAAATCCTAAATAATTTATTACTTTTTCAATTCAAATAATAGAAGCCAACCAGATTCCTAAACTCCTAACAAACAAATGCAAACAACTTAAGTTCAACTGGAACTCAATTAAAAAGAAAATGGTCTGAATGACCCATATGAATCACTTCCTTGAGAAAAACAGACATTATACATGCCTAAACTCATGGTACTAATTAGGGAAACTAGAAATACGTCACGACTATACTGTTCATCAGAATATGATCAGATTCTGATCGACACTTCAATATAACTTAAAATTATACTAAATAGTACTACATAGTCGTTAAGCATTAAGCTTGACATGATACTCAGAAATAAAGTAGTATTAACTAAATTAAATTGAGTAAATATTAAGATTTCCTACCTAGCGACGTTAAATTTAAACTTCTAAATAGACTAATAGATATAAAATAATCCAAAACTGACCCCAATTTTAAATAATGATTAATTAACTCAGTTCCTTGTGTTAGACTGAGTTGCAATTGATAAGTATTGATGAAAGAGCAAATCTCACCAACACTCTCTAACAAAGAGACTATGAAAATATTGTTGGTTAACCTCATGAAATAAACGATTAAGTCTCCACATTCAAAACAAGATAGAGACACAGGAAAGAATACAAATACATAAATAAAAAAGAAATGTAAGGACAAAATGAGAGAGAAGTAAAATGTTTTACTTGAAAGTAATGGGTGTTAACTTCCGTGCCTCCCAGCACCGTCAGGGCCTCCCAAAGAACTTCATAGCCTCCCAGAATCATCGGGGCGTCCCAGTTAAATAGTTCAAAGTTATTTTTACAATTTTTATACAAATAAATATAATTATTAAATTATTAATGTATTAGTAACAATTTTAAAAATATTAAATTGCTCATTTTCTGTATAAATAGAAAATATCTGTAGTAAAATAATGTCTATGGGACAAAAATTTAATTGCTTAAATTTACATTCCTTAAAATTTAAAGTTTTTTGAATAATATAAATAAAAGTGATTTAACAAAATATTAGTTTTTATCAGTTATGATCATTTATTACCTATGAATACGTATTAAATATAAACTCGTATTAATCTTTAGTTGTTCTTAGCTTTTTTAAATTCTTGCGCCATAGGGCCTCATATAGAAAATCCTCAACTATATTAGGATTGCCGGGCATTCCATTATATACATATTTCACCCAATATTTAAGTACGGACCACAGGCCCTCAACTAGGTTTGAATGGTACATAGTACTGCATTTCCGTTTACATTAAATTTTTAAAAACTTAAAAATCCTTTTGTAATAAATTATAATCATTTTTATAATAAATATTTAAAATATTTTGAATTATTAAAATAAAATTAAATACTTTGACATTTATAATTTGTCTAATTTTGTAAGTTATTATAAATATAATCTATTCTAATAATACTTTTGATTTTTTATCATTTTACTAAAAATCCTATAACACTATAAGTTTGATACTGTAGGATATCTTGAAATTGCATCATTATTTAAAAATTATAAAAATTAGTATATTAATTATAAATTTAATAATGGTTTTTAAGGGGTTTCTCAACAATTTAATAGGAAATGAATATTTTGGGGAAGTTTTTGATTTATTTAATTATGGATATGCCGAACATGTTACATCATGCCTAGTGATTCGTAGTCTATTCCCAGGTAAGCTTACCACCCATCGGTGTGGATGGTACTACCGCCTGCTACATGCTGTCTTATTATTTCGGCTAAAGTCTCTGTTGTCCTGTTTTCTACTTTAAAGATCTTGCATTTCTGACAAACCCACAATCCATACCTGACGATTGAAAATTGTACTTCCGGAATGCGAGTATTTTACAGACGTATGAGTCCATAAAGATTCATCAACTTAGACATTTATATTTAATTTTATGAAAAATTACTTTCTATTTCCTTATAAATAAAACTATAGATAATATTTTATTTTTATATTTATAGAAAATTTCCAAGAATTAATTTATTATCTCTAAATAAATAGATATATTATTAATATAAAAAAAATAGTATAGAGTAAATTATTTGCTTGTGACTTTTTATATACATTAAAATACATTTAAATTATTATAATATTTTAGATTTGAAAAAAAATAAATATATTACTACTGTATGAATTAAATAATAAATATAAATCGCATTTCTTAATAGATATCACCTATTTATTTGTGTTTTGTTTAAAATTAGAAATAAGCCACTCTTAAATTTTGGTAATTGATAAGTTATCTAAAAATAATTATAACAAATTTAGTATTGATAATTTCTACAATCTTTCTAATAAGCAAATTATATTAATATTCATGCGATTTTCCTCATGGGTTTTTTGTTTATTTAAATATGAAATAATATATAATTAAAAAATTAATTGCTAATTTTATAAAAAAATTAATTAATTTAAATTTATTAATTAAAACTAGTCATTTGTCTCTTAATATTAAAGTTGTTTACTTAGAAACAATAAAAAGGATATTTTGTTATAATAATATTTTTATTAAACATCGCCCAATAGTTGATAGGTATTTTATTCATGGATTAATCAGTTTTTAATGATTTTCCTAACATCGCTTAAGATTTTACCGACACTGTCTCTACTAGTCTTAACATCATAATTATTTAATATTTCTCTTACCATCTCACTTATATTTTTCCCACTAGGCATGTATGTAAATAAAATCTCTCTAAACATCTCCAATGTATAGTTATTAGGGCAGTATACCCTAAGTCCATTTTTAACAGACTATCTTGAACGGCAAGTTTTATTCAGACATTAGAAATAAGT
>ARYC01019623.1:0-29626 GCA_000711775.1 Oxytricha trifallax
TGGAGCTGATGCTACTTCACAACATTTTTAATTGAAATAAATTAAATGATATTGAAGTGAATGAAAGTGTGTTTTAAACTTTATAAGTAAATTCTTGACATCATTGTCAGTAACGATCACAAGTCTGAGTTCAGCTATAATTGAGTTTTCCATAATTTTTGCATAAACTTGCAACTATCCCTTTTTATTCAAAACGATAAACTAATAAGGAATTGATGATTGGTTTTTAAGTCTTTGTACTATATTTTTGATACACTTCTTAGAAAATTAAAATTAATACAATAACACATGGGAAATTTATAAATGATTACATTATAATTGATATTTTTCACAAATAGATATAATTGTTCTTCATCGATCCACTTCAACATAAATGTATTACCAAAAATAAATTCAGCCATTTTCTCATCGTTAAAGCTAGAGAAAAATGACTATCCCTATTATTGTTTGCGTTATAAAAACAATTAATTTATCAATAGATTAAGAAATTTTTATAGTTAAAAAATGTAAGTTAAGAGCATTTAAAGGATTTTAATCACCTCTATTTTCATTCTAAAAATTAAGCATTTTATAATTATAATTAAATAAATAATTGTCCATATTTTTATCATTCATTTTTACTAGAAGATTGAAAGTAATTTTGGTTTCATCCCTAATGTAAAGAATGACAACTCTAATTTTTCTAATAAGGATTGAGATTTTAATGGGACAAGGATTCATTGTGATCTTTAGTTGTGCCTTTGAACATTATCGTATTCTTGCCAATTGAGCACCCTTTCTTAGTTTAATCCTCAAGTATAACATCGTAGTCTCCGTATATACGCTTTGACACAATGTTTGATCTGCTTCGAAGGTCATCTCCAAATCACTCTCTGGCTACTTATCTCTGTGTTGTAGTTCACGCAATTGATTAAAATCAAAAGAGAAAAAAGAAATTCTTTGGTACTGTTTAGTCAATATCTTATGATTTTATTGTAAACTATAATAAACTTGAGGAACCAGTAATTACATTTTTTCAGTTTTGACCTTAATGATTGTGTACCTCCTGTTCCTCAAGAAAAATTTTTAGGAGTTTAATTGAATTTAACGAATTCTTACCCATCAAAACCTATCATCCAAAGTAATTCAATGCAAGTCGGTAAAGATCTTTTATAGTTTATATTTTTATATACTATGTAAGCTTTCACAAAATTAAGAAAAACTGCATCACAATAATTTTTTATGATAAACGAAACTGAGATAGATGGTTGATAAACTAAGAGACTATTGATTCTGTATTTGTATTTTAATTAAAGTAATCAAATTATTTATTTTAATTTCATCACACATTAGTATATTTTATTAGGGTCCGAACTAATGTGTTATTTAATATTAGTAGCATCATTAGAATACAATAATTACTTCATTTCGTAAAAAATGGATCATAAAATATCTCCATGAAGAATTATGACTTTAAAATAAAAAAATTGCTACTTTATTAAAGTAAGTAAAAATATTTTGACTTCTTATGAGTGATAAACTTTATTTAAGAAACTTCATAGCTCAGATTCTTCTTCCCAAGGAAATTTGATTAATCAACATTAAATTTTTAGATTTGTTAATGATCTATAAATGCAAACCGCCTTAAGCGTCTCCTTTAGTTATGTTATAATTTTATCATTTGATTAATATACCATTATTTTGTCTTCCTATAAATTATAACAATGATATAGAAAAGGGCTTCTTTACTGTCAAAGTTGTTAGCCTTGACTTTAAAGAAAGCTTTTTAATCATAGAGTCAGCGTTACTCAGAGAAATCATTGAAATTTTAATTTGGAAAATGAGACAGTTAATGAATTCACTCATTTAATTAGGGATTTCTCGACTCATCTCCACATAATATTTATTTCCATTATTTAATTGTCCATAAAATTATTCACTCGTTGTAATAAAAGATACGATTATTTTAATAATATATCAGTTTTATGAGATTAGAGATAAGTCTTTACTACTGTGAAGTGTTAAAAAATAATTAAAAATGCTTATAGTAATACCAATTCGTGACTCAAAGTGATACAATCTTCTCCTTCTCAGAGTGCTAACTCGGTGTTTACTTCATAAGACTCCTTAATTCTTATCTTGAGTATCATACCTTGCTTTGGTATGAAATTAATGTAAAATGACTTTATTGATAAATATATGAAAAATCTTGTCTGTTAACTTAGGTCTTAAATTTACAAAATCTAACAGACCCCTAAATCAAATCCCCACTACTAAATAGGTTAAGAATAACATTCAATAACGAGAATAGAATCTAAGGGAACAAACTTTTTAACAAAATCCTAAATAATTTATTACTTTTTCAATTCAAATAATAGAAGCCAACCAGATTCCTAAACTCCTAACAAACAAATGCAAACAACTTAAGTTCAACTGGAACTCAATTAAAAAGAAAATGGTCTGAATGACCCATATGAATCACTTCCTTGAGAAAAACAGACATTATACATGCCTAAACTCATGGTACTAATTAGGGAAACTAGAAATACGTCACGACTATACTGTTCATCAGAATATGATCAGATTCTGATCGACACTTCAATATAACTTAAAATTATACTAAATAGTACTACATAGTCGTTAAGCATTAAGCTTGACATGATACTCAGAAATAAAGTAGTATTAACTAAATTAAATTGAGTAAATATTAAGATTTCCTACCTAGCGACGTTAAATTTAAACTTCTAAATAGACTAATAGATATAAAATAATCCAAAACTGACCCCAATTTTAAATAATTGTGAAATCTAATTGATTAATTAACTCAGTTCCTTGTGTTAGACTGAGTTGCAATTGATAAGTATTGATGAAAGAGCAAATCTCACCAACACTCTCTAACAAAGAGACTATGAAAATATTGTTGGTTAACCTCATGAAATAAACGATTAAGTCTCCACATTCAAAACAAGATAGAGACACAGGAAAGAATACAAATACATAAATAAAAAAGAAATGTAAGGACAAAATGAGAGAGAAGTAAAATGTTTTACTTGAAAGTAATGGGTGTTAACTTCCGTGCCTCCCAGCACCGTCAGGGCCTCCCAAAGAACTTCATAGCCTCCCAGAATCATCGGGGCGTCCCAGTTAAATAGTTCAAAGTTATTTTTACAATTTTTATACAAATAAATATAATTATTAAATTATTAATGTATTAGTAACAATTTTAAAAATATTAAATTGCTCATTTTCTGTATAAATAGAAAATATCTGTAGTAAAATAATGTCTATGGGACAAAAATTTAATTGCTTAAATTTACATTCCTTAAAATTTAAAGTTTTTTGAATAATATAAATAAAAGTGATTTAACAAAATATTAGTTTTTATCAGTTATGATCATTTATTACCTATGAATACGTATTAAATATAAACTCGTATTAATCTTTAGTTGTTCTTAGCTTTTTTAAATTCTTGCGCCATAGGGCCTCATATAGAAAATCCTCAACTATATTAGGATTGCCGGGCATTCCATTATATACATATTTCACCCAATATTTAAGTACGGACCACAGGCCCTCAACTAGGTTTGAATGGTACATAGTACTGCATTTCCGTTTACATTAAATTTTTAAAAACTTAAAAATCCTTTTGTAATAAATTATAATCATTTTTATAATAAATATTTAAAATATTTTGAATTATTAAAATAAAATTAAATACTTTGACATTTATAATTTGTCTAATTTTGTAAGTTATTATAAATATAATCTATTCTAATAATACTTTTGATTTTTTATCATTTTACTAAAAATCCTATAACACTATAAGTTTGATACTGTAGGATATCTTGAAATTGCATCATTATTTAAAAATTATAAAAATTAGTATATTAATTATAAATTTAATAATGGTTTTTAAGGGGTTTCTCAACAATTTAATAGGAAATGAATATTTTGGGGAAGTTTTTGATTTATTTAATTATGGATATGCCGAACATGTTACATCATGCCTAGTGATTCGTAGTCTATTCCCAGGTAAGCTTACCACCCATCGGTGTGGATGGTACTACCGCCTGCTACATGCTGTCTTATTATTTCGGCTAAAGTCTCTGTTGTCCTGTTTTCTACTTTAAAGATCTTGCATTTCTGACAAACCCACAATCCATACCTGACGATTGAAAATTGTACTTCCGGAATGCGAGTATTTTACAGACGTATGAGTCCATAAAGATTCATCAACTTAGACATTTATATTTAATTTTATGAAAAATTACTTTCTATTTCCTTATAAATAAAACTATAGATAATATTTTATTTTTATATTTATAGAAAATTTCCAAGAATTAATTTATTATCTCTAAATAAATAGATATATTATTAATATAAAAAAAATAGTATAGAGTAAATTATTTGCTTGTGACTTTTTATATACATTAAAATACATTTAAATTATTATAATATTTTAGATTTGAAAAAAAATAAATATATTACTACTGTATGAATTAAATAATAAATATAAATCGCATTTCTTAATAGATATCACCTATTTATTTGTGTTTTGTTTAAAATTAGAAATAAGCCACTCTTAAATTTTGGTAATTGATAAGTTATCTAAAAATAATTATAACAAATTTAGTATTGATAATTTCTACAATCTTTCTATTAAGCAAATTTATTAATATTCATGCGATATTCCTAATGGTTTTTTTTTAATTTATTTATATGAAATAATATATAATTAAAAAAAATAAATCGCTAATTTTATACAAAAATTAATTAATTTAAATTTATTAATTATAACTAGTCATTTGTCTCTTAATATTTAAAGTTGTTTACTTAGAAACAATTAAAAGGTTATTTTGTTATAATAAAATTTTATTACACATCGCCCTATAGTTGATACGTTATTTATTCATGGATTAATTAGTTTTTAATGACCTTCCTCACATCGCTTAAGATTTTACTGAAACTGTCTTTACTAGTCTTAACATCATAATGATTTAATATATCTGACACCACCTCACTTATGTTTCTCCCACTAGGGCATGTATGTAAACAAAATCTCTCTAAACATCTCCAATGTATAGTTATTAGGGCAGTATACCCTAAGTCCATTTTTAACAGACTATCTTGATCGGCAAGTTTTATTCAGACATTAGAAATAAGTGTGATCCTGGTACCGGTTAGTGGAAGTATAGTGAAGTTGTACCTCTGATTAACACTATTAACATTTTCCATCGAGTGATAATTAACCACATTATGACAGCTCATCAGTTAACTATTGCTTATTAGTGACCACATGTCTTTCCTACAAACTTCTTGACAATGATTTCATATTTAAATATTATATTTGAGTATTAACGATTAGATTTATAATCTCATCTTACAGTAATTTGTAAAAAATAGATAGGGGAAGGGGTCAATTAGTTTAAAAAAATATAAATTTATATTATAAAAATTAATGTATAGTTCAGATATATAAAAATTACTAAAATATTACTTTTTGTAACTATAATTTAATTTTTATATATTAAGGTTTTATAAAATTATATAATAATTTTTATTTGTTTAGAAAAAGAAAAATTTGAAAATAATTATTGGGAGGCCCTGACATGCCTTGGAGTCCCTGAAGTGATTGGGAGGTCTTGACTTTTGCTGGGAGGCCATGAAGACATTTGGGAGGATCTGACGATGCTGGGATGGCACGGCAGTCAAACACCCGTGATTTTCAACAACGGAGTGAAACGTGAAGTGTTCCCTGACTGTTTTAAAATCCTTTACTTAAACAACACTGAACATCAAGCAGACCCTACCCTGAAAAGCAAATGATCGTATTATGTTTGCAGAAGCACCCACTCGACACTAAGGGAGGAATTTTAGACTGCACTTTTTATGTAAAATAAATTTTACATAAATTCAAAAATGTTATATTTTTATGACCAAATAATATTAAGAGGATATTGAGGTATGATAGGAAGAGTTGTACCTGAAGTTTAGATAACAACTAATAGAATTGAGAATACTTGGTATCATCTCAAATACTTAAGAAATATATATAGTCGATAAATTCCAGCCTTACATGCCAATTAGTTCTTAGATAACTGGTATTTAGAATAAACGAAACAGAACTTATATGGTGCTTAGAATCCATGCTAATTTTGATATTGAATAATTGACTTATAAATTAAGTCAAATAATAACAATGAAAATAGTCCGGTAGTTAGTTGATAGTTGTTATAATGATTAATTTAAAAATAAAAATAAAATTTAATTTTAGTGCAGGAAACTTCCCTAAATATTTTTTTAATCAAAAATCAGTGCAGGAAACTTCCTCCCCCAGACTACTTCCAAAGATGGACTGCAAGTTGTCAAATTCGCTAATATCATGTAAGAAGAATTTCCCTGAAGACACTAAGGAAATAATGTAAGTTAATATATTATCATAGATTTAATAAATATTATAGCTTCTCTGATGGTACGATTAAGTGCATTTTTGCTGATGGATAGGAGGAGAGTATTTTCCCAGATGGCACAATTCAAAGAATTAAAAAAATGGGTATAAAGCCATTTAAATAAAAATTTAAATAGATTTATTACTAAAAAAGGACTGGTTCTTAAACCCCATCTATGTGCATTTTAATTTCACTCTACTCTATCTATTAATTTCGTTTGCATCAATTAATAATTTAATGTAATTATGTACTGTAACAAACATTTATATATTTTGATCTTATTTAATATCTTACCCACAACTCAAATTAATTGCTTCTATAATAGAAATAAGAGAGTGATAAATGTGCAACAAGTCTAAAAATAGACTGATGAATATTTAAAATTTTATTCAGAATATATCTATATAAACAATTGCAAAGATTGAAAATAAAATTTCTAAATTTTGCAGATAAAATCCTATATTTATATAACTTTAAAATATATTTTACTTTTATAATTAACTAATATAACAAATTATTAAGTTTAATTAAGGATGACACTATAAACTCTAGTTGTGAAAAAGGAAAATATGTAGAGTTTGACGGTGCTAGAGCTAAGAATATGGAAGTAAGTGTGAGAAATTTATGTCTATTTTTATTTAATTATTTTAATATTATTATGAGTTTTTTTATTATATAATTTTAAAAAATATTCCTAATAATTAAATTTTTTCTTTTGTTAAATGATGGGAATTAATTACAAAGACTTAATATAGGACCTGCATTTGAAATCCCCTCCCCTAAAAAATTTGAGTGATTTAGTGATATGGATTCTAATGTACTAAATAGCTAATAAATTAAAAATAAACGCCTGAGGATTTTGATGATTGTAGTTTCTTTAGTTGTGATGCCATATGGAAGAGTAAGTTCTAGCTATGATATGATCTAGATATCTGAATATGAAAATGAAAGAAATTTAAAGTTTATTGACAATTATCCTTCAACAAAAATTACTTTCTTACAATTATCTATTTTTTTTATAATTAGATTAAATCAATAAAGTGAAATTGAGAGCGTAAAGCTGATTAAAAAACCAAATATTTTTCAATTTTGAATGGAAAAATTCACATTTATGTTCCTGAGATTTATTGCTCTAAGCAATATTGCCATGACTATTATAAAAGGAATTGTTTGTATTTATATCTCAATTAAAAGCTTTGTTGAGTCTCAACAGATTATTATGAGATTGCTAGAAATAAATATTTATCTTATCATAAAATTTAAATGACAGTTTTTTAGAAAAATAAGCATAATAATTATTTGTTTTAGTTTTGCATATGTATTTTAGTTTTGGCTTCAAGACCTTTTAATCCAATATTTATGAATAGTAATTTTACTTTAAATTTCATAATAATATCGGAATGTACTTGAACAAAAAAATGAATTAGATAATACTGCTTACTAACAAGATCCTTCGTATTAAATAGACTTGTCATAATTAATTAATATAGTAAGAAAATCGTAGACTGTGATTAAAATAGCCTCATTTACGAATATTTTCCTGTAATTATTAATAAATCTAAAAGAAAACACTCATAAAATGGTGAAATTTTTTCCCAAACATTAATTATTGATAAAAAACGAAATCATGCCTTCATAATAGAGTAGACCGTTGAAAAATAAATGGAAGTGGCACAGAGAAATATTTTGTAAAAAAATGGGAATTTAATGAAGGGTCTAGTGGCGATTAGTAAGTTTAAATAGCTTATAAAACAAAAAGAGTAAAGAAACTCAAAGTCAATGATACAAGAGAAGATAAAAACTAGTAGACTTTGAGAAAAATGACAATAAATCTGATGGGATTCTTTACCGCTTTATAAATCCGGACACATGAATTTAAATTATCTTTGAATTTATTATGCGATATCTTTTATGATATTTTACAATAAATACTTGATTTCTTATATCAGTAAAAAGCTATTCAAATAGATTGAGCGTAGTATCATGAAAAGATAATATTCTGTTTCATTTATAATCTCTATATTTCAATCCCTTTCACCTTACTCTTCAACTGTGCCTGGTAATTACTACAAACACCAACTCTAAGTGATGAGAGAAAAGGAAGACAACAAAGGTAAAGTTATAAATATGGAAGAGTCCATGCCTTATTCATTGTCAGCATGATATTCGGAATAAGGCAAATAGTGTCACATTCATGATTGGCTAAAATAGCTATATAACTATCAAAAATTCTTTTAGATATCTGAAAGTCTTAGAATACAGATATACTAAGAATAAAATTAAACTTAGAGTAGCAATAAGCGACCTCTCTACTCTCTTTCCGATCCAGTTTTAGCAATAATTTTGTTAGCTGTAATGTAAATAGGACTAAACTTCATCACTATTAAAAATTCACAGTCAGATTTCGCACAAGTGCCCTAATTAGCATAAAAAACAAAATCAAATAATTTGCTTTAAAGAGAAAAAGTCATTGAATATATTGATGGGGGCTATTAATTTTCATCTGTGGGCATGGCAGATTTGATGATTTTGTTCTTTGTTATCTATTTGACATAGTTCACTTCACAAAAGCATCAATAATTGAGAAAGTATAAAGACTGAAATCATGGAATTTGTATGAGTTTTATAACTAGTTAATTATAGTTAAAATAAATTATCACATACTATTAAATATTCATCTAAATAATTAAAAAAAAACATATTTACGATATTTTTAATTCAATAACATAATAAGAAACCACCATTTAATAACTAGATAAAAAGTATTTGAAATATATATATTTTAGCAATAAAATTTTAGATGGGTTAAAGTTTAAAGTAGTGAGTAAATGATTACTACTGGTTGGAATTTATTCACTGCCACCTAAAGGTTTACAAAATTCTTGGACAAAATTCCATGTGTTGTTCAGTAAGCACCATTACTCAAATCATTTTTATTTTAGACAAAAGACCAGGACTTTACCCTATACCAATTACTTCGATCTACATTGGTGCTAATTGATTAAAAGCTCAATATATCATTATATTTCACAATTTAAAAAATCAATAGCAGTTAAACAATTATAGGTATTTAGATATATGAATTAATAGCAAAAATTTAAACATTAGGTCACGAAAGTATTTCAATTATAGGAAATGAATTTTATATACCAGCTGGTTTAGATCTACTTGCTAAAGTGGTTTCTACTCCAGTTCTTACTAAAATAAAAATATATAAATTTATGTGAATATATTATTTATAAGTTTAGAAGGCTCATTGATCTTCCCGCCTCATACTAATTCAAATCATTTGAACATTAGATACTCATTACATAATGATAAGAGATGTTGGGTACGTGGAAAAAGGTACAGAAGAAATCTTATTTACATCTAAATATTATTTATAATACATGAAATTACAAAACACCTGAGCTACCAATCTATGGTTACAATTGCATTGCAGTTAAACATGATACTCTCTATTAAATTACCTTTTAGATATTGAAAATTAAAATTTTCTAAATTCAAAATACATATATTAATATGCATGGAGTTCCAAAAATTTAACATGTACCTAACTCAAAGCACTGTCTTTCCAGTATCACTTAAATTATAAATTAATAATTATAGTTTATAATTCTTGTTAAATTCCAAAAATTTATAAATTGATCGAAAAATGAATGGCGAGGAGACGAGAGAATCGCAATTGCTCCAACAGGTTTTTCAAAACGAAGAAACTTTTGAATTAATAATTGCTCCTATAGATTTTTCAAACACCAAAGAAGCTTCTGACTAAACTTGATTTAACACTCTATTAAAAGCATTACTCAGATATTGAATGGAATGGTGATGAATTTATAGAAGTAAGTGCTGAAGTGAGTCTTTTCACAAGAAATGTATTGTATTAAAATAAATAAAAAAAAATAAGCTAGTTCAATAAATCAATCATTAATTTATGAGTACTATTTATAATCCTTCATGGATTTTATTCCAACAGTAAAAATAGTTGCATAAGGGACACATAAAGAGAGTCTTGAAACTAGTTTTACCTACATATTCAGCTTTCTTAAATTGATTAATAAAGACTTTACTTCTATTAAAAATCAAATTTGAACAGCTTGGAAAGCTTTACCCATTTATCAAGGATTCTTAGAATTATTAGAAATTCAATTAATGTTATTATAAGCTGCTTTAGTTTGTGCTAAAAATTTAGGAGGAGAGATTTATCAACGTATAAGTTCTATAGGTTGATAAACTTTAAAATAGCATATTTTAAAAATGAAAAATGATAATATTACTTTAAGTTTAAGTGTAATTCGCTTTTAAATTGGGAGTTGCAAGGGCAGGTAAGAAAGGTTTAACTTAATAGGGTTTGGTTGAAAGGATGCTGATTCTGGCTTAAATACAGCAAACCGTCATTTTGATTTTAAATTTTGCAATTTATAAGTAATCAACTTGAATATTGATTTAAAACTTACAACTCAACAAGTGAAAGAGCAGTCGAATATACAAATTTCTCTTAAAGTTTGAAATTTTCTGTTGAAAGAGTTCAGTGAGAATCACTAGTTGATTTGAAGTAAACTTCTGGGCTAATTGAAGACAAATAAAGTAACTCTCAGTTATCCCAATTAGCTGTGTGGGTTGCTGAATCAATAGTAACTAAATCAGTTTAATACAAGCATTTTCGACAACTATTTTGTATTCAGAGATAAAGTAGTTTAAACCAGTTCCATTAGAGAGTATTCTGAAATAATTTAACTTATTAAAAAATCAAAAAATATCAAATTTGTCTGGAGAAATCGAAGCTGCTTTTTCAAAATAAACTTTTCTAATATCTGTTACTGAAACTCTCCTGCTACAAATTTCAGTACCTTCAGAACTTTTAAGCAAAGTAATAGCAAAGATACTCGAACTTCAAATTATATGGAGTATTTTAATTATATTAATAATCCTGACTAGACCCTTAGCAGTAGCTGTTACCAGTGATCCAGCTGGAGAAAATCCAATTCTGCTATTAAGCAGAATTGGTTAAAGTTAAGATAAATTTTATTTAATTACAAAATTTTGTAGATCGTTTTTTAAGTTTAATGCCATAATATTGGAAGATCTTACTCCTTTATAAACCATTTGATCTAATAAAATGCTCACATCGGAAGTGAAGTTGCCAAGATCTTGAATGATTAGAACTTTAATTTCTGCTTTATTCGCGCATAGTTTACTTTAAACTGTACCAACAGTAGTTACTTGTTTTTTATATTATTGTTTGGAAGTTTACCGTTAAAGTTAATAATAATCCTTGAGAGTGGTATCGAAATCAATTGTGTAGTCCTCTATAGATGAAAAGACAAGAGAAGTTTCATCTATTGTTTAATGATCACATTTATTGTCAAATTTCTGGCAAATTCTTTCTCGGTAAGTTTAATGTATATAGTTTAAGGGGTTCAGTTAAGCTTTTTTCATTCATTAAAACATTAGTTATGATAAATTTTGTTATTAAGTTTTAATTGCTCAACTCAATTCTTTCAGCTTAAGTTCTGCAAGTAAATTTTATAATTAGATAACATTTAGTAAATTATTTTTAATTTAGACATTTGTCGATGATTGAATCTAGCAATCAGGCAATCAATTCTTATTTAATTGTCAAAAATGTTAGTTCAAAACCTGTATTCGGTTACAGTAGTTTAGATTCCACCATGAATTGAACATTGCTTGTATTTAAAATCCAGTTCATTTCCTGAAGATTTATTGTATATAATTGAAGTGTCGAATATAACATTTGTTAGATCTTTCTCTTACTTAGTAAGTTCCACTGTAAGATCGACAGTAAATTACAATGATTTGTTTTGTGGTGTTAAGATTTATCTTTCCTATTTCTTTGAATAAAATAAATACTTTAGCTTAGCAGAAATTATAACATTGATATATTTAGCATGGTCATATGAGAGATATCAGTAAGATATACTGTATGGCATTAATTTCAAGGGTACTTGATAAACACTTCCAACAATTAAAGCCAAGTTTACATAGAGAAATGGTGAAAATTAACTCTAATAAGTTAAAACGATAGTACCTGGAGCAGTTGATAAGGTCAGACTGAAACTGCTGCTATTTTAAGTTTTAATATATTAATTCCTGTCACAGCTGTAGCACCACCTATGATTTCTTAGTTCTGTGTTTAATGTAGGGAGTTTTAGCCTCAATTAAGAGTCACAAAGTTCCATAAAAAATACAATATTAATGGTCCTTTTGTCTTGGATGTTTTGTGAGAAATTCTATCTCGTTAAAGTCAAAATATTTTCTCTCATTTAATTTATTTCTGATTAGGGAATTACTCCATTTACAATCTTAATAAATGTTTGATAAACAAAATAAGGATCTATAGGTATTAAACCCTTTGTGCCATACATAAAATTATTAATCCAGTCTCCAGTGTTGTAGTTTAGATTTGAAAAAGAATATTGTACTAGTTAATTATAAGATTGTGCATTATTAGTAAGTGAATGTGACTGACTAAACTTTTTTGAGTTCAATAGAGTGCCTTAAATAACTACAGTTGTACTGCTTAAACTGAAAGAAGACATCAAGGATTTTAGTTGATTGTAAATGTAGCTACAAATCCAAGTTATAAAAAATTCCTTAAACTTTTTATATAAATCACAACATAAATACTTTTTGATTTTTATATTACTTTCTTGAATAATTTTTTATTATTTTTTAAGAAACAATGACAGTAAATAATAATTAATTTAATTTTAGTTTAAAAAGCTTATAGAATTATTTTAATTTTATAATAAAATTAAAGGATTATTAATTAGATTCATTAATAATTTTAAATTCATTATAAAATATAATATATTTATTGAACATAATAACTTTACTCATCATAATATTATTCAGAATTTTATTAGTATTAAGCATATGAAGAATCAAAAGTGCTTGACAGAAGTCTTGGTTTAGATATGCAATAAATTAATATGAACAGGCTCACACAAAAAGTCAATGAAATATGGAACAGTTGTTTAAATAGAGAAAGTTTATGTTAATCCAAAACGAAGATTTGTGAGTGAACAATAACTTTTAAACCAATCTTGATATCAATTGTAGTTTGTGAGATCATAATGATATCTCTTCTATCAAATTTATTTAATATCCTCAAACCTCTTAATGAGGTTTATAAGCGCTTTGATTTGTAAGGTATAGTTGTGGTATTATCGGGGTTAGTAAAGAAAACGCAGGTTTTATGAGAAGTAATTTAATATATAATTAATTGATATAAAATGATGTTTATTCAAACAAATTTATTTGCTTGTCTTTGTAATACCTCTGGAATATTGCTCTTTCATGAGGCACAAGTTTCTCATCTAATGGATACCTTGGATAGGAGTGAGTTCTGATTATTATCATCTCTACTATATTTTATACCTTACATACAATCTCTTGCTTGATATGCTTTAAAGCCTAAATGATTGATTATTTTTCGAACTTTAAAAATAGGCCATACTTTACATATCACTCTCTAATAATAAAGCTCCGATTGCCAATACATCCCTCTAAACAGAACCACAAGTCCTCTTTTTCCTGATTGGAAAGGATACTATTGTCCTAAGAACCTTTGCTAAGTTACTATCTCTTATCTTAATGCCCTAATGAAATCTAAAACAACTACTTATAAAGAGCGGAGGTTTATTATAGTATTTTCAAGCTTCAAATATCTCCAAATATTGCCAAGTTCATGCAATTCCTTAATACCAAATAACATATCTGATAGTATAAAATTCAAATAATTCGGGTATTTTTAATGATTTAGATAATGTCTAAGAGTCATTTTATATTACTTATGACTTAATGTGATATAACTGTGGCTTAAATTACACCATTTAGCTTAAGCAAGTTCTTGCAATCTCTTCTTTGAGCCTCTCTAAGAATAATATATTCGTTAGCAAACTCATTTCGGTACTGCTCATTCTTAAGTAGATAGCTGTAAAAATACAACTTGTATGCATAATCTTAAATTACAATGAGTTTTGGTCTTGCAGGAACGCTAATTTACAAATAATTATCGATACAACTGCTATCAATAGCATTTAATACAGGTATGTCCATAGCTTTCTCTCAGAGCATGCTTAAATAATGTTGCTTACTGCTTGATTCATCAATTCTGACAGTTTCCATCTCTTCAGTCTTTCTTGTTATTCTCTCCATGATTCAATCGTATTTTACTTTCTTGGCAGGTATAAACTTTTAAGTTAGTTTATCTTGAATAAAAAAGTCGCTTAAGTGACGTTTTTTCATATGTTTCTTCTCTTTTGCTAAATTGGTATTGGACTTCATACTAGTTGTGCATTAATATTTGCCATCTACTTTATCATGCTGGAATTTATCTTAGTTATCCAAGACCATGTTCTCTTCAAGTAAGAATCAGTTTTGAATAAAATTTAGCAGTCTTCACAATGAAATGTTTTAATTTTTCAATTGATTGCTGTTCCTTTCCCTCCTCAATCAATTCAACTTATGTGTATACTCCCATTTCTGCCTTTATTTCTTAATTTAATCTTCAATTTAATAACCTCACTTCAAAATTTAGACTGCTTAAATTAACCTCCCTTTCAATATAGATGATTTCAGTATTTTAGTGGTACCAGAGTTAAGCTATGATTTTCCTGCTTTAAAAGAGAAATTGCTATGCAAATGAAGTTATCTGTCATGTCATGATTAATTTCAAATTTAAATTATTAAACTTTTATTACCTCTCTGGTTAAAATAACTTTGTATAGGAGTTGCACTGAAACAATATTGGTTGATACATAGGTGTATAACATCACATTTAAAATTAGTTTATATCTATAAATTTCCTAATTTCTAGCTTAATATTTTTAATTTTGTTATCTGAGAGAAAATATGGATTGGTGCAAAAAAAATAATGTCTTGAACCATTTTGGAACTTTGATATTTAATCTTTTTAGATTAAAACTAGGTACTTATTAAGTTTTGGTACTATTAAAATGATACCAATTTAAATTAAACGAAGTTAGTACATGTACTAATTAAATTTAAACAAATTTAGAACTAATTTTAAATAATTTAATTGGTTAAAATTGATATCCATCTATGCAGTTTGTTGCAGCTTCTGCAAACATTCTCCACTTATGTTTGCATAGATGATTTCCTATAATATGACTATTTAATAGTGAGTTTTTTATATAAAAAAAAGGATCCTTAAGTATATAACTTATAATTTTAAATTCATTAATATGAAGATACTCAAAGATGAAATGAAAAGAGTTTAGACTCAAGAAATGATATCAAGATTCAGAAACAAGGAAGATCTATATCGATGCCTCACTCAACTAGCATATGACATAAACATAAGCAAATTCTCTGGTTGATTTATTACTTCCAATTAAGGAAGGTACCAAAATATAATTCTTAAAAACTATTCTCTGTAATGGGAAGAAAGCCTTCAAAAATAATGAAATTAAATTGATCTATATTCCAAATTACCCTGGGATTTTTGTCACTAATCTCCGATGATGAGATAAAAGATGGTATATTCGTTCCAACTAAGAAATAATACTTTAACATCTTCCAGAAAGGAGCTTATTCTTTGATATTCTTTTCAGTTTAAAAAGAAGTTATCTCAGAAAGATCATTGAGGAAGCTAAATAGGAACGCTACTCTATTTATCTTGAGGATTAAAAGAAGCAATGCGTTTTTATATACTCAGCTTGGTTCGGAAACTTTTATGCATCCATATCTTGCAAGAGGATTTGACATATAAATTCTTAGGAATATCTGACACTGGCATTTATCTTATGAAAGATATAACTAAGTTCATATAGACAGAAAATAGCAGATATATTCATTAATTGAGACTTTTAAAGATATTCAAAACCAGAGATTATGAACATGCAGGAGATGGCAGTAAGAGAAGAAACTTAGAGCCTGTCAAGCCTTAAGAAGTAGAAAAGCAAGAAGTCTAAACCATTAAAGCTCCTATTTAATATGTGAACTTTATCTTTCATTTAAGTCAATATAATACTTATTAATAACATTAATTTACCTTTCTTTACAAATATCGTAGTCTTATTTTATTTAAACTCTCCAAAGCTACTTTGTATTATGTTTGCTGTATCAATTTGTAAATTATGTATTATATGATACAAAACAAGCTTCTTGTAGTAAGCATTGATTTAAGTCCAGTAAAATTTAATTCCATTAAATTATAGTCTCTAATTTTATATGCATTCTAAAATACCTTAGACTTATAAACTGATTAGCTATCAACAAACAAGATGAATTTTTGATCGTTATATTTATCTCTTAGCTTATGCAAGAATTTTATATCATATTTCAGTTTATTAAAATTAGGATGAATCCCATAACTTTCTTAGCAAGGATCTTCATATATACCAACTTAAATTACATGATAAAAACCATGACTTTCTTGTTGTAGACTAAATTATTTTCATAATCATGTACCATGACTTATTTGTAAAAATACTGAACGTAAATAAAATTTCATCAGCATGTATGAACTAGATATTATTAGTAATAGCTCGCTGCTTTTAATGATAAATAAAGTTTATATTATTACTATAAAATCAAACACTCTCTTTACTTTCTTAACAGTCTTGAAAGTAATACCATTTTTCCTGTAAAAATTCTCTACAGTCTATGGTGAAATAGCAAGTTTGGAAACTTCTATGGAATATCACAGCTCGCTAATCAAGTGGAAAATGTGCCAAATACTTAAATGCCATTGATTAGTAAAAGAAATGAATGGCGCTATGATAACTTTAATTTTCTTGCTGGATATATTGCCAGTTCTTGATTTATATTGCCAAACAACTAACAAACAATTTTACCTAATAATAGAGGTACTCTTATAAAAGATTTGCTATAGTTTAACAATTAAGTACTGGTTTAACTTAGTCAATAATAATAATACAAGTATCATACCTAAGCTTAAGAAGTAAATCCGAATATTAATTATCATAAATCGAAACTTAATATCGTTAATATCTATTAATAATTTAAAAAAAATCTAAATAAAATTCTAATCAAAAAAAAAACCAACTAATAGTTTATATCAATTCCATTTAAATTTCGAGCTTAGGATCAAAGGTTAGAGCCTTGATTCAAGCAAATCATGAGAAATTCATAGCCAACTCCACTCCGATGATGTGAAATTTCCGTGACTTAAATTCGATTTAAGAATATTTTTTATTTAGAATCAAACAGTCACAAGGATATAGAGCAAAAAGTGAGGATTATTGTTTGTATATTTGGAGATTTGGGAGATATGCATTTTAAAAAGTTGTGGCAGTTTTTTTAAATCTAGCCAAAATTAGATAGGTTAAAAGCCTTCCACATGAAAAATTTTTAATTTATATCAAAAAATTGCACAATTTTATTTATATCCAACTTTATAAACAATCAATTTTTTCTGTTAAAAAGTTATATTTTTAAGATGCAATGAGACACACTTTATTAGTGAAAGATACTAGAAATAACTGAGTATCTAAGACAATCATCAACTTAAATGGATCTTATGTTGTACAAATTGGTCTATTTCTTGGGATTAAATTGATTAAAGCTATATTCTTAAAGACCTGAGATAATGGCACTCCATTAATTACAATTTAATATTTAATTAATTTTTAACTCCCACCACAAGTTCTTTTAAATTGCGAAAATTATATGCATTTTCGATGTAGCTTAGCTCTCTATTTGTGTTTCATTTTTAACTCATTTAGATTACTGTATTCGTTTGGCCAAATGATTTGCTGCTAACCAAAAGTCTTTGTGAGTTAATTTTGTTTTTTAAATAGAACATCATAATCAATTAAACCATCTTGTGGGAAGTATGATGAGGTATCTAAATAATGGTCTGGCATTAGTTGGTTGCTACACTTAAAGCAGCATATCCATTTAAGTTCTAGTTCATTTACTAATAATGATAACAGAAACTTTAAATTTCATTACAAGCTAATTATAAATAATTACTTACCGAACTTTCTAGATCAAGTTCAAGAATTTTGTTTTAAGAAGTAATTTCCTTTGCAGTTATAAACATCTGGGCATGCAACATTATTTTTCGAGTCATCTTGCTAAATGGTATATCATAGCTATCTGTTACATAATCTGAAATACTGGCAAGAAAAAAATTATACATTCTGCTTAGTTGGTTGTAGTTGCTGGATGAATAACTAAATAAAGCGTTTAAAATTATTAAATTAAACTTACATTAACATTCGTCAACTTCCCTATCGCCCCAGAATCGATGTGCATCTATTATAATTTTTTAAAAGAATTATAATTAAAGTAATAAATAAATTATTTTATCTAAGCAATAACCTTTATTTAAGAAATAGTCCTTATCACATAAAGAATATCTGGTTTCTTCATTTTATCTAGTGCAAGTTTCGCAACCAGTTGGGTATTCATCGCATAAATTATTATCACTGTCTTCCCTGTACTATCTGGGCAAGAAGTCTCGCAAAAATCAATGTCAAAGGAAATAAAAACAATTTTATTTAATTACTATAAATATGGAGTAGAAAGTTAAAAAGTAGGTGAAAATTTTTATTAAAATATGAATTAATGTCAAATGATTACACTGACAACATCTAAATTCTAAATAAATGCATGATAAAACTGTTACCTATTGTAATTTAATAATTTTTTATTAAATTTTTTATTATCAAATTCTGAATTTTATATCATTTATAACATCTTTATAATGTTACTCGAGAATATTTTCAAAAAATGTGAATTATTTGGGGATAATTATCCGAATAAGATTCTATTATAAACTGATTCAGGATTTTAGGTATTATGCAATATAAATTTTTATACTTTTTGAGGTTTCTTAAAATAATTACGAAGCTATTATAATCTCCCTATAATTGATCAAACCATGAAGTGCAAGAGGTGCTTGTGCAAGATTCGCAACTGACTGAGCAACCCTGGTCATTTATTTCAAAGAGTAGGTTAGTTCTTTGATTTAATCATTTTTTTAAAATTGATTAGAAATAAGTCAAGCACGAATGATTTGTTAAAGTGTCTGTACTCCGGTAATGAATTGCATAAAAAGAAATTCATGAATATTTTTAGGATTAAGTAGATATTTTTATTTTAACATTTTATAAATAAAAATATTAAGAATAAATATCTCATAACATAGGCTATTTTGATTTCAAAATTAATCAATTTTTAAAAAAAATAGATATCACTAAGTATGAAAATGACTAATTTTTTTTTAAAAAAAATATAAATTATATTGATTAAAATATAAGTATTATTTATTAGTGAGGGAGGAGCAATTTGGAACATCTCTAAAAGTTTGGGTGCTGATGGAGTGAGGTGCCAGGGACATGGCCCACTCGAGCAAGCCAGCCTACTCTACTGCACAAGATGCAAAGTTGGCTCGGAAGCGCCAAGTACCACTACTCCTAGGTGGAACTGAGACTACAGTGAATGGCTAAACAACAAAATGCACGGAAGAGCTATACACACTGATAACGATGACTATGTAAGCAGCAACTAAATCAACTATATCATACACGGTGATGACAACAATCTTAGATTACAAGAATCTTAAATAATATTCAGAGCCACCACTAACACTGGCAGTGCGGGCCTAGTCAGAAAACCAGCAGAACCTGTAGACTAATTATATATCTAATACCTACTCATGAAAGTAGGTTTAAAAAAATGAAGTATTTATAGGTCACTAATAAATAATACTGATTAATATATAATGTCTAGAAATTATGATCTCTAGAATTTTAATTTACCTTATAGTTACTTTAAAAATATACCCCTGATATCCTAGATTGATATTAGTGTTTGTCTTTTAAACTCATGTTATTAATAAAGAATACACTTCGGTAATTTTAAAATATTAATTTTATTATAAAACTTGATAATTACGAAAAATAATAATATAAAATTTATTGAGGTATTTAGAAATAAATCTACATTCTAATAATTTTAAATATACTACCCAAAATTAGAATTAACCGTGGCTGAACTATCAATAACATGTGGATAATAATCACCTTAGTTTGTAAAAAGTGCATTAGTAATTGGTTGGCTTCTGGATCACTGAATTAATCCGACAATATAATGCTAGATGTTGTAGTAAAATAACTATTTCAATTGGTAATATGTCCTTTTGAATTTCTACATGTTAGTTTGGAATAGCAACAATTTATAAGAAGTTAAACTGTTCTTTTTTCAACACCATCAGTACAAAAAATCTATATCAAATAATTTCTACTTTTTGAAGTTGTTTGGAAATTAAAAGGGAAAGTAGAGGTGGCTGCGTTATATTAAGTGAGTATATTCAAAATGTGGATTGTTAAAAATAAATTCAAAAAACGAGAGAATTAGAAATTTATCATATTATTACTTTAAAAAAGTGAGTTATATTAAACATATTACTTTCTAAATTAATCATATATTTATAAGGAAAAGCAATAGTTCGTGCTAGTCATAGCGCCTGAAAGATCTTGCTTGTTGGCGAATACCAAGAGAACTGCATCTTTAAGTTCTTCCTCAGCGATCATCTTGTAGAGCTCTTCTCTGGCATCATCAACTCTGTCTCTATCGTTGGAGTCAACGACGAAGATGAGACCTTAGGTATTCTTTAAGTAGTGTCTCCAGTGGAGTCTGATCTTATCTTGACTGCCTACATCCCACACAATGAAACTGATTGTTCTTGTAGTAAACTGTCTCGACGTTGAAGCCGATTGTTGGGATAGTTGTTACGACCTCACCGAGCTTTAGCTTTTAAAGGATGGTGGTCTTACCAGCAGCATCGAGACTGACCATGAGAATTCTTATCTCTTTCTTGCCAATAAGTCTTTACCATACTTTGGAGAACATTGAACCCATTTTTTCGTTTTTAATTTAAATAAAATTTGATTTAATATAATTCTAATTCTCTTGTTTTTTGAATTTATTATTAACAACCTCCACATTTTGAATATTCTCGCTTAATATGTGAAATCAGTTTGCATGTAGTTGAAGTAAGTGAAACCCCATTAATTTCATAGTTTAAGATAAAGTGTCTTCCATAGTATCTTAACAAACATTTGTAAATGCCTTAGTATAAATCTATTCTTATAGACATTAGTTTAAGTGGGTAAAACATCAATAGTTGGAGCTGAGTTGGATTTTAGTGATAGATAGAATGGATGTGCTTTTGATGCTCAATAAAGACTATTTGTTGCTACACAGGTGAATGTGTAGTTTTATTGGGAATAAAAAAAAATTAATTCATATAATATAAAACAAATTAAAACCATTCAAAAGTAAATCATTTGCTATTTTATCCTTAAGACAATTACGAAAAAATTCTAACAGAATTATTTTAATAATAAGGCTATTGATTTATAAATATATCTCAATTGATATTTAAAAAAGAAATTACTATTTTTGTAGTCACTTTGAACATAAGAATTTGATTTCGGTGAAGTGCCACTTACAAAACAATCTCCCTTTTGCTTTGCTGTTAAAGGAAACCAAAAAACGCTAGTTGTGGTCACTGTGCAACTTAGAACAAAAGTATCCCCATTTTAATTTAACAAAAAGGCATTCCAGGTAGTGGCGGAAATTGCTACTCCAACAGTTTTGATAACAAGTGCTTAGGAAAATGTTGAGATAATTGTTGGAGCTGTATTATTTTAAAGCTTTAATTAGCAAAATAATAATAATAATAATAATAATTTGAAATCAATTTTCTTATAAACAACAAAGCATTGTTAGCATCTAACTTTAGAACTTGATTTAAGTAATTCATTTGTTGATCTTAATAAGTCGTAGAAACTCTAATTGTGAAGGATTCAGTAGTAAATGCTACTAATTCGAAAGAAACATTAAAGCTTGTAAGTATTATATGATAGATTGCTAAATTCTATTTAGACTTTTGAATTAATGATAGTTCCAAATTTAAAATTTAATTACATTGTTCCACTCTCTAATGAGATCCAAGTTTTGGATGCTTAAAAATCGGTATCAGTGTTTAAGGTTCCCTCAGCAAATGCACCTGCATAAACTGCATAGTAAAAAGTGACTAAGGTCTAGTCTTGTTAAGTTTGCTGATTTTGTTTCACTGTTTAAGAAGTGTTGGCAATAGACTCGAACTTTGGAGAGATTTACAATAAAAAAAATATAATCGCTTTTTTTAATTAAAATTGGTGTTCCAAATAAATAAAATGAATCTGAATTAGATTTTCAATTAAATTCATTGTTTAGATTTTATTTAATAATTTTTATAATAAAAAAAATTAAAAATAAGAATTCTTTTGGCACTTAATTTAATTTTTACTAAATTAGTATCGAAGTTGTGATCATTTTGGAAATCGAATGCAAATTAATATGTTCTGAGATAAAAAAACTCAAGTCTTAGTTTAAAGTATTTTCATCAATCACATTGCCATTAACTTTGAATTGATAGTAATTTTATCTGATTCTTTATCTGATCCCAAATCAATAAGATTTAGATTGTATTGTTGATACTTTTCAACTAAAATATCTGTAAACTGAATTGAAAGTGGGAGTAATTTAAGTTATAGAAGTTTTTTTCACACAAGATAGAATAAATGCTTTGTAATCTTCAAAATATGAATGTAGAATATAGGACTGCACTCCTCAATTCAGCAGTTACGTGGTACCGTGATTACTGATCTCCTGGTCCTCGTGACCATGAGCATTGCCATGGTGACTACAGTAACCACATGGCCATCGCTTTAAAATGCATTATTTCACTAAAATATGTCCCAACCTTTATTTTTTTATGTTTTACATCTTGTTATTAATTACTAACATTTGCCTATATTTTTACCACAAAATCTTCAAAGTAACAATATCAATTATAACTTATCAATTATTTTTTTTCAATTAGTGACAGTATTTCATAATCAATTAATTAAAATTAAACATAAAAATCCCAAAATTATTAATAAAATAATAAAAAAGAAGTGAACTAAATAAACTTAAGTTTCTCTAATCAACCATTTTTTTAAAATCAAAATATAATGTCAATTTAAAACAATTATATCAGTCTTTAAACTACTTACAGAACTTTCTAAAATATTTCTTTTCAAAATAAGTAAATTAATAGCCTAAAATTCCAATTTTCTAATAGATATTACCGAAGATGAATTAGATGGGCACTAAAAACTAAGCAAAAGCATAAAGTTCAAAATCCTCGAAAAAATTCTTTGGATTATGAAAATAATTTTATAGAAAAGTTTTTTTAAAAAAATAAAAATGCTTAACAAAAGCCCTTGCCTTGGCAATAAATAATTAACTCTGATTTAAACCTATCTTGTAATGCCCCATTCTTGTCTTATTCAATAATAAAAAGTTGAAATTTGTTGATCCAGCAGCAATTCTAAAATAATCAGACCATGTTTCACCTCAAGATATTCAAGATACAGTATCATATAAAATCTTCAATCAAATGGGCCAGTGTAATTATCTCAATAAAATTAGGGTGGAAGAAATAGTCGATTAATAGGACACAAAATGACTTAAAACATGCAGCAAATAATGCTAAAGCAAGTTAGTTTGTCAATAAATTAAAATAACATGAAGATTAGAAATCATCTATAAAACATGAGAATGTAAATAGCTTCCCAATAAAATCTTAAAAACTGGCTTTAAAATCATTCTACTGATGCTTTCAACATCAATAAATCAATTTAGAATTACTATTTGCAATAAATTTCCTTAATTGGTAATATGAACTAAAACCAAACTAGAGTAATAAAATATTAACTGTAAATCAATCAAATCAATAAAGTAATGGTCAATAACCCATCTATAAATAAAAAGTAAAAATCAAAGACTAGAATAAACTCATAGAGCAAGATTTAAATCCAAATGAAGTCATTAAAAACTAAGAATAAATAGCAAAGCTAAGAAATAAAGAAATTAAATGATGATAATGAGAATAGAGAGAAGACTTAAGCTGATTAAATTTCAAGATTTGAGAAAGCCCTAGAAAAGTTTCAAATAAAAAAATTGACTTAAACTGTTAAAATTAGAAGTACGAAAATGAATAGCTCAAATTTAAATATAATCGGATTCAATAAAATCTGACTTATTTAAATATCACATTCAATCACTTATAATGGTAATTACAGATATATTGGAATATGTGGTGACATGATTCAAGATTAGTTAGCCTAGTCCTTTAGTGACTCATTTGAGAAATTTAAGTTAGAGTCAACATAACTCGATTAAATATAAATATATATATATATATCTTTCAAAACTCCAGTAATTTTATGGACTTCTCAATTGATGAAGAGAGAAGGAGACTGATCCAAAAATAATAAGTGTTTTAATTGTTAAATAGAAGCATTTTGTAAAACTATCTAAGATTCAAACTTTTATAAAGAATTAAATAAACAAGAATTGGAAAACTTTCGAACCTTTTCTCCAACTATTGCATATTATCTCCTATTAAATCAATCATATTCGGCAACAAGTAGAAAAGATAATCATTGCAACTTATTCACTCTCATCAGTAGCACTTCTCAAAGAATACCTTCAAAAACTAGAGGACCACTATTTCTAATATGACAGTAAGCTACATTGGGATAAGAGGTAATCTTTACAATGGCACTTTAGGAGCTCGATCTAACACTAGCAAACAGTACGAGTCTGACACAACTTCATTTCCATGTTTTTGAAAGAAACCCAACGAGAAATGAAAGAAGCGATTCCTCGAATTATCGATCAGAGTAAAAAAGTGTATGCAGTAAGCTTTAACTTTAACTGAATAAAGTTAGTGTTTTTTATGAATATAATTAAAACTTTTAGAATTTTAAATGGATGAAAGTAGCAAAAAGAAGTCAATCATGACTAAAAAAATTTATTAAAAGACTTAAAATCATAAACTAGGTGTATAGTTAATTAATATTATAAAGTTATAAATTTAAACGATTGAAAATTCTTATATAGTAGTGAGTAATAACTTAGATTAACAGTCTCTAAAATGATTCTAAGGGAAAGATTTTGACGAGAAGATTCGATATTAGAATAACTCTTTGTCAGATTAAAAATTAGAGAGATTATATGAAATTAAGCATGTTTTTATTTTAACTTCTTTTATAAGAATGCCTTAGGACAAAGATTAACAAAAACGATTTGAGCATGTTAAACAATAAATTAGAGTTTCCTAGCAGCCCTCTACTTCCACATTAAGAGGACCAATAATTGAAGTTTCCTTAAATACACAATTAAAAACTTCACAGTCAACTATTAATTCCCCTAACAAGAGCAGATTTCAAGTAAAGCACACAATAAAATACCAAAAAGAAACTAAAAATAAAACCAAAAACGAGACTTTGTGATCTTTTTAAACCATAATTATGCTTTTAATTTAGCAAAAGAAGAGTAGGTTTATTCACTAAATATAAAAAAATTGTGCTTAGAGCAGAGAATTTACATGCATATCAAGAGCCATTATTCAGAAAATCGCTACAATATAAGAAGAATTGCTATTAGACAGAAAATTAACTTTTACCTCACCATTCCAAAAAAATCATAAACTGCATTAAACTATTCTGTCAACTTTTCAAAGGTTATTGCTAAAAAAGCTGATTCAACTCAATCCTTAAAAGTGAACCCAAAGAGATTTAAATGTTTAGCTGATAATATTGAAAATTCTAGGTCTTAGTATTTAGATTTATCAAGATAAAAGTCAGCGAACTTTGTATTAACTCAAGCTTTGAAACGAAAAAATTTCAATAATAATCCCATTTTTTCTCTAAGTTAAATTAACCGCATACAACAGAGTAGTTAAGTGTTTTGAAGAGCTAAAGAGAATGAGCTAAGTTTTAAATAGATAAACTTCAAGCAGAAATCAGTCATCACAAGCTGTTTCTCTTTATTGAACTCCAACTAGAAAGCAAAATCTATTTGTCAACTAAGGTACCTCTGCTTATGGAAAGTAATCAATCTAAAATATAAATGTAAATTTATTTTAAATCACTAAGAATCAACCAAATACGATTGGCAAAAACTTTTTAAAAAAAGACATAAAATTCATTCTTGCAGGATACTCATTAAGATATAGAAAACCATGATGATTTTTACCAACTACCAATAAGTGACGAAGATCAAGAACACTCTACTTAACAATAAATTTCTAAACTAAACTTTTACTCGACTTTCCATGCCTCAACTTGAGCGTACACTTCCAGCTACCAGAACAAGCTGTTCACTTCAAATTTAGAAACTATAATAAAATTCTAGCAATCCCAAGCTCTCCCAAATAATACTCTAAATCAATCCAAAGCATAAGACTATTCTTCAGTAATCTAACTAAGCAAAATGAGTTTGATGGCTATAAAAACAATAATGCCATAGCAGTTTCTACATTTGTTTAAAGAAAAATAAATTTAGAAATGTAAAATTTGAACATAAGTCAAATGAAACAAAAAAATAGACTGCTTAAAATCTTGAAATATACCTGCATGAGTATTTATTACAATCTTAAAATGAGCAAGAAGTTCTTAAAAATGAAAAAATTGAGATAACTCAACTTTAAGAGTTGAATGGGAAAAAAACAGTGAACTTGCGGCCATAAAAAATGAGAAAAGGTTGCAAAAAGTAAAACTAAATCAGCTATTAATTAAATTTTAAGAATAACATAATGAATAGCGTTGTTTAAACTTAGAAAATGTATTCAAATTAAGAGATAATTAGATAATTAGAATAACACGAAGAATAAATAATCATAGCAATATCAAAGAATAATTTTAATTATAAAATAATCATTTATAAATTGACTTTACCATATTATCTCATTTGTATATCATTAAAAATAGCTTTTTATTTGATATTTGTATATTGACTCAAAATAAAGAGATCTTAAATGACGACTATATTATGAATATTAATCCTTTCTTATCATTAGTTCTTCATTCTAAGATAGATAAGACAACAAAAAGTCGTTTTTTGGCATGTTTAAGGATGGAAGAGATTTAGTTCATAATGAAATATTTAATCAGAGTAATGGATTCTTTTACCCTTACTCTAGAAATACTCCTAACTTAATGCATGAAACTTTTTAACATCCATTTAGTCCTAGTCTAAAAGTTAAACTCGTTCTTAGCAAATAGGGTTACGCTTTGACCAATTGTATTAAACTTAATATTATAGAGGGAACTAATCTTCACTTGAAAATGATATCGTAGAGGAATTTTAGGCTAATGAGAAGGAAATCAAAGTGAACAATGTAAAGCCAAGAATTCATTAGAGCTCACTTAACAATTTAAAGTTTAGCAAATCAATAAGAGTTAAGACAACTTTTAAGGATCTTTTTAACCACAAAGTGGAGATTTTAACATTAATTATAAAGCTATTTGTCTATGGGTCTTTTATTCAGAAAGTCTCAGGAAATTATAAAGCAAAATAATTTTCCGTTTCTTGTTGTAAATTCTAGAATTTCTTTGATCTCAATTGGGCTTAAAGTCAATAAGAGTCTTAGCTATAATGCTTTAGCTAATCTTAATTAATTTAAACTTAAAATAAAACAGAATGAATTCAATAGATCACGATTTTACTAATTCCTTCCTATAAGAGCAAGGATAACACAATAAATTATTAAATTTATAAATATAATTAAGTTTTAATATATTTTATTAAATTAATGCAGGAAGTCAAAGAAGACCTTAAAGCCCTTGAACTTTACAAGAAATGTGAATTTATCCAATCAATATTAATACAAAAAATAAGCATAATATGACCTTAAGATGAAATGCAGAGTTATCCATGAAAATGATCCAGAGGTTGAAATGGACTGGAAAAAAAGCATATCTTGACTCAAAGAGGAGATCAACCACTTTAATGATTCTTAGGATATATTCAAATCATTTTGTGATTCTTAATATTAATATAAACAAGTTATTTCATATAAAATTTTCTCACAAAATATTATCTTTGTCGCTTATAATATTATGAGTATTTACTATGAAATTAAATAGATCACTATAACCAGATCTGACAAGAAAATATAAAATGAATGATTATATAAATGTTTGGCTTTTTCTGCTAAAAGATGATTTTATGTTAATTAATAGTGATTTACAAGGAGTCTGTTTCATCAGTTATATAAAATATATTAAAATAAAGTCACTCAAGAAACGGTGCTGCAACTTGATTTATGGATACCATGGCAACTCAGGCCTCAAGGTTTTAGTTCTCTCTTTCAGAAATTCGCTTTGCTATAACAAACAAGAAGTTTATGAGATTACCAGAGAAACATTCAAGAAATGCGTTGATACAGGAGTTAAAAATTTCTTCGAAACTGGTGAAATCTACGAAGATGAAAATGTTGAAGCTGCTCTTGGTTCTCATGAGGTCACCCTAGTTATCCCGAGACTGCCCTTCATTCAGTAAAAACTAGCTTATATTAAAAGAGTAGAGTTAGTCTCATTTCAGCTATACCCTCAGGTGTAGAAACGGTGTTAACGCCCTCTTCTTATTTTTATAGCATAATTATGCAAGGCATCTACAACTCACTTAAGAGACTTTAAGTCGATATTGTGGATATCAACTTCTGCAAGAAATTAAAATATGAGACTCCATTAAAAGAAACATTGAGAGCACTTCATACTTTTGTTGAACAACAAAAGGCTTTTCAGCTGGGGTGCTACAGAGTGAGAGTGGTCCGTAGATAGAATCTTCAACGATATTGATCTTCGTAAAAGACTTAACCACCTCAACCCTATAATTCAAAAATAAATGAGGTAAAAACGAAATACTCAAAGGCTTGAGAGAACTTGCAGATTTTTATCTAAGACTTTCAAGAAAATGAAGAATTTCACTTGCTCTGAGATCTAAAGCGCTTTGTTTGCTATGCCAAGAATACTTTTATCCTAAAGTGCAGTTGAAACCGCAGCTACTCAGCAGAATGTTCAACCATATTCCTTTACTGTATGGAGTTAGTTGATTAAACTGGTATTATGACTGTAGAAGGAAGTGAATTCAATGAAAGAGAAGGGTGAATATCATTAAGATTTACTAACTAAGCCACTCACTCTGAAAAATAAAGGCTGTCCTCAATGACTTCAAAGCATTTAATGAAAAGTTCAATGACATTTGCAAGTATTCATAAATAATGCTTTTTAAAATGAAGTATTGTTGAACTCACTTACTATGGTATCCAAAAACTTCTTTCGCATCGCTTCTTT
>ARYC01019624.1:0-32148 GCA_000711775.1 Oxytricha trifallax
CATGGTGACTACAGTAACCACATGGCCATCGCTTTAAAATGCATTATTTCACTAAAATATGTCCCAACCTTTATTTTTTTATGTTTTACATCTTGTTATTAATTACTAACATTTGCCTATATTTTTACCACAAAATCTTCAAAGTAACAATATCAATTATAACTTATCAATTATTTTTTTTCAATTAGTGACAGTATTTCATAATCAATTAATTAAAATTAAACATAAAAATCCCAAAATTATTAATAAAATAATAAAAAAGAAGTGAACTAAATAAACTTAAGTTTCTCTAATCAACCATTTTTTTAAAATCAAAATATAATGTCAATTTAAAACAATTATATCAGTCTTTAAACTACTTACAGAACTTTCTAAAATATTTCTTTTCAAAATAAGTAAATTAATAGCCTAAAATTCCAATTTTCTAATAGATATTACCGAAGATGAATTAGATGGGCACTAAAAACTAAGCAAAAGCATAAAGTTCAAAATCCTCGAAAAAATTCTTTGGATTATGAAAATAATTTTATAGAAAAGTTTTTTTAAAAAAATAAAAATGCTTAACAAAAGCCCTTGCCTTGGCAATAAATAATTAACTCTGATTTAAACCTATCTTGTAATGCCCCATTCTTGTCTTATTCAATAATAAAAAGTTGAAATTTGTTGATCCAGCAGCAATTCTAAAATAATCAGACCATGTTTCACCTCAAGATATTCAAGATACAGTATCATATAAAATCTTCAATCAAATGGGCCAGTGTAATTATCTCAATAAAATTAGGGTGGAAGAAATAGTCGATTAATAGGACACAAAATGACTTAAAACATGCAGCAAATAATGCTAAAGCAAGTTAGTTTGTCAATAAATTAAAATAACATGAAGATTAGAAATCATCTATAAAACATGAGAATGTAAATAGCTTCCCAATAAAATCTTAAAAACTGGCTTTAAAATCATTCTACTGATGCTTTCAACATCAATAAATCAATTTAGAATTACTATTTGCAATAAATTTCCTTAATTGGTAATATGAACTAAAACCAAACTAGAGTAATAAAATATTAACTGTAAATCAATCAAATCAATAAAGTAATGGTCAATAACCCATCTATAAATAAAAAGTAAAAATCAAAGACTAGAATAAACTCATAGAGCAAGATTTAAATCCAAATGAAGTCATTAAAAACTAAGAATAAATAGCAAAGCTAAGAAATAAAGAAATTAAATGATGATAATGAGAATAGAGAGAAGACTTAAGCTGATTAAATTTCAAGATTTGAGAAAGCCCTAGAAAAGTTTCAAATAAAAAAATTGACTTAAACTGTTAAAATTAGAAGTACGAAAATGAATAGCTCAAATTTAAATATAATCGGATTCAATAAAATCTGACTTATTTAAATATCACATTCAATCACTTATAATGGTAATTACAGATATATTGGAATATGTGGTGACATGATTCAAGATTAGTTAGCCTAGTCCTTTAGTGACTCATTTGAGAAATTTAAGTTAGAGTCAACATAACTCGATTAAATATAAATATATATATATATATCTTTCAAAACTCCAGTAATTTTATGGACTTCTCAATTGATGAAGAGAGAAGGAGACTGATCCAAAAATAATAAGTGTTTTAATTGTTAAATAGAAGCATTTTGTAAAACTATCTAAGATTCAAACTTTTATAAAGAATTAAATAAACAAGAATTGGAAAACTTTCGAACCTTTTCTCCAACTATTGCATATTATCTCCTATTAAATCAATCATATTCGGCAACAAGTAGAAAAGATAATCATTGCAACTTATTCACTCTCATCAGTAGCACTTCTCAAAGAATACCTTCAAAAACTAGAGGACCACTATTTCTAATATGACAGTAAGCTACATTGGGATAAGAGGTAATCTTTACAATGGCACTTTAGGAGCTCGATCTAACACTAGCAAACAGTACGAGTCTGACACAACTTCATTTCCATGTTTTTGAAAGAAACCCAACGAGAAATGAAAGAAGCGATTCCTCGAATTATCGATCAGAGTAAAAAAGTGTATGCAGTAAGCTTTAACTTTAACTGAATAAAGTTAGTGTTTTTTATGAATATAATTAAAACTTTTAGAATTTTAAATGGATGAAAGTAGCAAAAAGAAGTCAATCATGACTAAAAAAATTTATTAAAAGACTTAAAATCATAAACTAGGTGTATAGTTAATTAATATTATAAAGTTATAAATTTAAACGATTGAAAATTCTTATATAGTAGTGAGTAATAACTTAGATTAACAGTCTCTAAAATGATTCTAAGGGAAAGATTTTGACGAGAAGATTCGATATTAGAATAACTCTTTGTCAGATTAAAAATTAGAGAGATTATATGAAATTAAGCATGTTTTTATTTTAACTTCTTTTATAAGAATGCCTTAGGACAAAGATTAACAAAAACGATTTGAGCATGTTAAACAATAAATTAGAGTTTCCTAGCAGCCCTCTACTTCCACATTAAGAGGACCAATAATTGAAGTTTCCTTAAATACACAATTAAAAACTTCACAGTCAACTATTAATTCCCCTAACAAGAGCAGATTTCAAGTAAAGCACACAATAAAATACCAAAAAGAAACTAAAAATAAAACCAAAAACGAGACTTTGTGATCTTTTTAAACCATAATTATGCTTTTAATTTAGCAAAAGAAGAGTAGGTTTATTCACTAAATATAAAAAAATTGTGCTTAGAGCAGAGAATTTACATGCATATCAAGAGCCATTATTCAGAAAATCGCTACAATATAAGAAGAATTGCTATTAGACAGAAAATTAACTTTTACCTCACCATTCCAAAAAAATCATAAACTGCATTAAACTATTCTGTCAACTTTTCAAAGGTTATTGCTAAAAAAGCTGATTCAACTCAATCCTTAAAAGTGAACCCAAAGAGATTTAAATGTTTAGCTGATAATATTGAAAATTCTAGGTCTTAGTATTTAGATTTATCAAGATAAAAGTCAGCGAACTTTGTATTAACTCAAGCTTTGAAACGAAAAAATTTCAATAATAATCCCATTTTTTCTCTAAGTTAAATTAACCGCATACAACAGAGTAGTTAAGTGTTTTGAAGAGCTAAAGAGAATGAGCTAAGTTTTAAATAGATAAACTTCAAGCAGAAATCAGTCATCACAAGCTGTTTCTCTTTATTGAACTCCAACTAGAAAGCAAAATCTATTTGTCAACTAAGGTACCTCTGCTTATGGAAAGTAATCAATCTAAAATATAAATGTAAATTTATTTTAAATCACTAAGAATCAACCAAATACGATTGGCAAAAACTTTTTAAAAAAAGACATAAAATTCATTCTTGCAGGATACTCATTAAGATATAGAAAACCATGATGATTTTTACCAACTACCAATAAGTGACGAAGATCAAGAACACTCTACTTAACAATAAATTTCTAAACTAAACTTTTACTCGACTTTCCATGCCTCAACTTGAGCGTACACTTCCAGCTACCAGAACAAGCTGTTCACTTCAAATTTAGAAACTATAATAAAATTCTAGCAATCCCAAGCTCTCCCAAATAATACTCTAAATCAATCCAAAGCATAAGACTATTCTTCAGTAATCTAACTAAGCAAAATGAGTTTGATGGCTATAAAAACAATAATGCCATAGCAGTTTCTACATTTGTTTAAAGAAAAATAAATTTAGAAATGTAAAATTTGAACATAAGTCAAATGAAACAAAAAAATAGACTGCTTAAAATCTTGAAATATACCTGCATGAGTATTTATTACAATCTTAAAATGAGCAAGAAGTTCTTAAAAATGAAAAAATTGAGATAACTCAACTTTAAGAGTTGAATGGGAAAAAAACAGTGAACTTGCGGCCATAAAAAATGAGAAAAGGTTGCAAAAAGTAAAACTAAATCAGCTATTAATTAAATTTTAAGAATAACATAATGAATAGCGTTGTTTAAACTTAGAAAATGTATTCAAATTAAGAGATAATTAGATAATTAGAATAACACGAAGAATAAATAATCATAGCAATATCAAAGAATAATTTTAATTATAAAATAATCATTTATAAATTGACTTTACCATATTATCTCATTTGTATATCATTAAAAATAGCTTTTTATTTGATATTTGTATATTGACTCAAAATAAAGAGATCTTAAATGACGACTATATTATGAATATTAATCCTTTCTTATCATTAGTTCTTCATTCTAAGATAGATAAGACAACAAAAAGTCGTTTTTTGGCATGTTTAAGGATGGAAGAGATTTAGTTCATAATGAAATATTTAATCAGAGTAATGGATTCTTTTACCCTTACTCTAGAAATACTCCTAACTTAATGCATGAAACTTTTTAACATCCATTTAGTCCTAGTCTAAAAGTTAAACTCGTTCTTAGCAAATAGGGTTACGCTTTGACCAATTGTATTAAACTTAATATTATAGAGGGAACTAATCTTCACTTGAAAATGATATCGTAGAGGAATTTTAGGCTAATGAGAAGGAAATCAAAGTGAACAATGTAAAGCCAAGAATTCATTAGAGCTCACTTAACAATTTAAAGTTTAGCAAATCAATAAGAGTTAAGACAACTTTTAAGGATCTTTTTAACCACAAAGTGGAGATTTTAACATTAATTATAAAGCTATTTGTCTATGGGTCTTTTATTCAGAAAGTCTCAGGAAATTATAAAGCAAAATAATTTTCCGTTTCTTGTTGTAAATTCTAGAATTTCTTTGATCTCAATTGGGCTTAAAGTCAATAAGAGTCTTAGCTATAATGCTTTAGCTAATCTCAATTAATTTAAACTTAAAATAAAACAGAATGAATTCAATAGATCACGATTTTACTAATTCCTTCCTATAAGAGCAAGGATAACACAATAAATTATTAAATTTATAAATATAATTAAGTTTTAATATATTTTATTCAATTAATGCAGGAAGTCAAAGAAGACCTTAAAGTCCTTGAACTTTACAAGAGATGTGAATTTATCCAATCAATATTAATACTAAAAATAAGCATAATATGACCTTAGTATGAAATGCAGAGTTATCCATGAAAATGATCCAGAGGTTGAAATTGACTGGAAAAAAAAGCATATCTTGACTCAAAGAGGAGATCAAGCACTTTAATGATTCTTAGGATATATTCAGATCATTTTGTGATTCTTAATATTAATATAAACAAGTTATTTCATATAAAATTTTCTCACAAAATATTATCTTTGTCGCTTATAATATTATGAGTATTTACTATGAAATTAAATAGATCACTATAACCAGATCTGACAAGAAAATATAAAATGAATGATTATATAAATGTTTGGCTTTTTCTGCTAAAAGATTATTTTATGTTAATTAATAGTGATTTACAAGGAGTCTATTTGATCAGTTATATAAATATATTAAAAAAGACACTCAAGAAATGGTGCTGCAAATTTATTTATGGATACCATAGCAACTCAGGCCTCAAGGTTTAGTTCTCTCTTTCAGAAACTGGCTTTGCTATAACAGACAAGAAGTTTATGAGATTACCAGAGAAACATTCAAGAAATGCGTTGATACAGGAGTTAAAAATTTCTTCGGCACTGGTGAATTCTACGAAGATGAAAATGTTGAAGCTGCTCTTGGTTCTCATGAGGTCGCCCTAGTTATCCCGAGACTGCTCTTCATTCTGTCGAGACTGCCCTTGGTTCTGAGGAAAAGTAGCTTATTAAAAGAGTAGACTTAGTCCCATTTCAGCTATGCTGTCAGGTTTAGAAACGGTGTCAACGCCCTCTTCTTATTTTTATAGCATATTTATGCAAGGCATCAACAACTCACTTAAGAGACTTTAAATCGATTATGTGGATATCAACTTCTGCAAGAAATTAAAATATGAGACTCCATTAAAAGAAACAGTGAGGGCACTTCATACTTTTATTGAACAACGAAAGGCTTTTCAGCTAGGATGCTACAGAGTGAGAGTGGTCCGTAGAAAGAATCTTCAACGATATTGAACTTTGTAAAAGACTTAACCACCTCAACCCTATATATGAAAAATAAATGAGATAAAAACGAAATACTCAAAGGCATGAGAGAACTTGCAGATTTTTATCTAAGATTTTCAAGGAAATGAAGAATTTCACTTGCTCTGAGATCTAAAGCGCTTTGTTTGCTATGCCAAGAATACTTTTATCCTAAAGTGCAGTTGAATTCGCAGCTAAGAAGCAGAGTGTTCAACCAGATTCCTTACTGTATGGAGTTAGTTGATTAAACTGGTATTATGACTGTAGCAGGAAGTGTATTCATTGAAAGAGAAGGGTGAATATCATTTAAGATTTACTAACTATGCCACTCACTCTGAAAAATAAAGGCTGTCCTCAATGACTTCAAAGCATTTAATGAAAAGTCTAATGACATTTGCAAGTAAGCAATCTGATCATAATAATGCTTTTATAAAATGAAGTATTGTTGAACTCACTTACTATGGTATCCAAAAACTTCTTTCGCTTCACTTTTTTTAAATTAATTAATTGATTAATTAAATTTGATAAATTTCAACATTATATCTTTGCTGAATAAAATTAGAGATAATTATCGAGATGTCATTTAAAATAAATTTTTCGTAATAAAGTTATTAAACTTTGTATTAGGTGAGAGCTCTTTTAAAGGAAATCCTTCAAATAATTACTTATTTAGATATTATTTATTTGATTTTCACTTATAAATATTAAATATACTTTATTTATATACACTAAAATCTTACATTATTAAATCATCATCATTACCTTGGTCCTTAACTTAATCTTCCTTTTCACTGCAGTCATCTTTACCATCACTACTGCTAGATGATCTTTCATAGCCATTTGTATTTTTAATAGAGTTTTAAGTCCTATTATTAATTCTTAAACCGTTGTTTGCTTCTTTACTTCTACTCCTGCTATAGTTGTTATTACTTTTCAATTTTAAATAGCTATATCTAATAAATTTTTGATAAATAAATAATTATTACTCTAAGTACTGGTAGCTCTCATTTCACTTTACTTTCTAATTTCCTCATTTAATTTAAAAAAGCCTTTTCAACCATATAATTAACCAAACGAAGCATTTTATCTCTCAAACTTATATTAAAGTAAATCGAAAATTTCAATCCACTCTCATAAAGCAACTCTTTCTTTTTGAGTTAAATTATCTTAACAGCTTTTTGGGTTTATTTAAACTTCTTAGGTAATTACCATATCAAATTACCTGGATTAGCGCTTTACTAAAGCTGTAAATTCTATAAATCTTGCCTTTAATGACTCAAAACGAATAAAGCGATTGGTCTGTATATCCTTAGGAGATGGAGATTAACGGATTTGTGGGCATGTATTTGAAGTATACTTTGAGTCGTTATTTAATCTAAATTGGTTTCTTTCTGGAATTGTCAAACTAGAACTAATTCATTTCATTTTTATGCATTTAGAGTAACTTTAACTTCTCTTAAAGTTATATCTTCTATCGCTTATTATCAACTAACAGATCCCTAATTTGCACTAATTTGCATCTTTTAGTTTGAAATTTTGTCATCCATATCGTAATTTTTATTTTGGTTGTACTCTATCTCTTTCTTTAGTCTCTTTAGTTTTGTCTCTTTAGAGTACAGTTTCAAATCCATTAGGTATTTTTTCTTATTTCTAATAATTCTTATATCTTGACTTAAAATTGCATTTGAAATTACTTTGAGAAAAAATTCTCTCATTTTTTGAATTCGAGAGAAATCTAAAAAAAAGTTTTCTTAAGAGTTACTTGAATCCGCTTCTTTTAGATTTTTCCAGCGAAATACTTGAAAATTTTCTATGTTTTTATTCGTCTTTGTGTTCCTTTTTCAATCTTATTATTACCCATTTTAGTTAGGTCCCCTTGATTGCTTTCAAGATATTATAAAGTTTGTCGTAGTATGTCTCAATATCTCAAAAAATTTATATTTAATTTTTTTTAATAATAAATAATCTATAAACGCAAAAGTTTATCAATTATAAATTTGATAACTTTAATATTTGCGTCATTTTTAGTAAGATATAAATTATTACTAGTTTTCTCTAATTCCATTTCTTCTTTAAAGGGCTTTATAGTGTCATCATTATAGTCAAAGCTTTGAAGTAAAGTGATCTTAAGTGAAACTAGTAACTTTGAAAATTGAGGGGGAAAATAAAGAGATCTTATCAAATATCTAAGTGCATATATTTTTTAAAACGTATGATGGGGTTGATGACTTTTTCGTTTTGAGATTTTGATATGTGCAAGGCTGTTTGGTTAAACTTTCATAAATATTGATTTTTAAATTTAACTCTATTGAAAAATTAATAAAGTTTAACCACACAATTAATAAAATGCTCAGCAGCTGAAGTAGCTTTCTGAAACAATACTTTTAGATGAATGAGTACTGAATTATATTTTTAATTATCTTTATTATAATGTTTATGTGATCAATTATCAAAGTCTACTGCACCGTATCATTAATCAAAGTTGATTCTGATTTACCCAAATTAGAATAATTATAAGTGATCAATTGTGATTATTATTTTAATATTTTTAATTCTGGAAATGATTATAATTTGTTTGAGTGATAAAAGAGTGATTTTTAAGTTGTAACTTAATGAGATTATTGGTATAAGTTTTTCAAGAATAGCCTGTCTCTGTGATTAAGATAGAATTAATAGATATTATTAAAATAGTTAAATGAATTAAGTACAATTATACTTAATATATAATTACTTAAATCTTATACAGTTAAAGCATAAGATTATTTACGATTAGATATTTCTGGTGTTTTAATCCTTGATTGTAGCTCAATGACGATATAAATTTTATCTCCACATTTCACATTTTATTTATCCAAGATTTTCAGTATTAACTCATTTATGGAAGAAGAAGTAGCAAGAGAAAACCAGTTTCTATTTTTTATTAAAGACTAAGTTGTGAAAATTTAAGGATCACTTTACAACATCTCAGTCTCTATTTTACTATCTCTACGTGAAAGAACACGTTGAGACATCAGTCTATTATTTATTTGCTGCTATAGAATAGTCTCACTATTGATATATTTCTTGGCATGAAGCAATTTATAAAGCTAATCTGAGATCATTTTATTGTGATATCCAAATAATTATTCTCTGCAGTTTTACGAATTTAAAAGTCTTTTATTCCTCAATATTTATAATAAGCGAACTATTTTCATCGCTTTAAGAGGACTTTTGTTTTCTTCCTCGTTTTCTTCATCACTTTCATCATTAAATTGATTTTGATTCACATTTTATTCTTTATTTGCAGAAAATGAAGTTACTTGGTAACTCTTTTAATTGTTATCAACAAGATCTTTCATGATTTCAATTGCAAATGTATGGGCTTGTTTAAGTTTAGAGTTAAACTCTTGAGTCTGTAAACAAAAATTAGTTAGTGTCTTGTTTTAATGAGGCTTTGATAAAAAGTCATCTTCTGTCTGTGATTATGTTTAATTCTTCAAATCTATAATTTAATAAAATTAAAATATATTTTGACATCTAATACACTTAATAACTTATAATCCTAGAATTTTTAGCAGTTTTTGTTTAAAATACTTCTCAAGTTTTAATTTAAATTTAAGAGATATATTTGTGCTTTGATGATTAACATTAATCTCTACTCTATGTTCTATTTATCCATTTTTGAGTTGTCCTTTGCAAACCCCCAATTCTACTATTATTTGGGATACCCCCTCCAAATCTGGAACTTTTTGAAATTCCAGATTTGGCTTTTGAATTCCAGTTTTAAACTGGAATTCCAGAATAGCTCTGGAACCCCATTATTATACAAAAAATCAATATTTCCAGGTATAAATCTGGAGTTCTAGTTATATTCCTGGAATTCCAGAAATACACCTGGAATTCTTAAATGATATGCTTTTTAATATTTTAAACTATTTAATATAAACATTTACATAAATCTTGTTTTTTATCAATAAAAATTTTTCTGTTTTATAATAATTACCAAAAAATTTAAAGTTTCAAAGGAGTTTTATTTATTAAAAATAATATGTGAAAAATTTTTGTTGAAAGATAAAAATTTCTATAAATTATTATTATAATTAAATTGTAATTACCATTATTAATATAAATGTATCTTTTAAAAAATAATTGCTAGAGGGATTTCTTATAATAAAGTAAACTTAATAGTTTGTATTAAAAAATTTATAATTGTAATTATAACAATAAAGAGCTAAGATGCATTAATTAATTACTTTCAATGAATTAAATTGACAAGATAAATTGAAAGAACTTTTTTTTAATTTTTGCAAAGTTTTTTCTAATGATTAAATTAATTTCATTAAAACTTATGCACTTTTATTATTATCTAGAATATTTAAATATTATATTTATCCATTAAATATTACCCATTTAAAAGTCTTGGATTTGTGCTTTGATTAATTTTAATTCCTAATAATATTTTGAATTTCTTTAATTTAAGTTAGTAATTATTGCAATTAATTATTTCATATATATATATAAATTTATTTTTTGATCGGCACATCCAAGCATTATTTTTATTTAATATAAATAAATATAAAAAATTACTATGATTATTTTACTTATAATTTATCCATTCAGTGACAAATCTACATATATGATAATACTAGGAAATAGGTTGTGATATGTAATACATATATTCATAAATAGGGTATTTATTATTTTAAGTATTTATTTATTTATAACTCAATTCTACATATAATTCATTATAATAAAAAATGAGAGTATTTTACATTTTAAAGAACACAGCAGGTTGTTATTGGGATATAACAAAAATTTATAAATGACATTACATTTTTAAATAAAGACTTAATAATAAATAAAAATATTAAATTAATTAAATTTGTATATAAAGCATAAAATTATTTCCAATGGTTAAGATTATTTAGTAGATATAGCTGTTAAATATATAGTTATTAAATAAAAAAAATACTTAACTGTAATGGAACAATTACTACAAGATCCTATTGATGCAATCAGGGTACTCATGGAAATTTTATTAATATTATTAATTATTAAACACGTTTCTTAAAGATACCGATTATATATTTTATATTTAATCTAAAACATAATAGTGTTTATTAAAATTATTAATATTATTTAATTATATGTATAAAATGTCTCGGCAAGATTAAAATTTACCGTGATAACAGTTACATTGATAGCTATGTTATGAAATGCATGCAGAAACAATGTATTATTTCAATATTTATAAACATTAAGACCTTATTTTTATCAAACAAATAAAAAACACCCTTAATTTATTAATGTTAAGAATTATTTAATATTATAGTATATATATATATTGTTATTATTTTAAACAATGTTTGAAAAAATACGGTTTAAAGTCTTTCTTGACTGTATATTGTCCAAATAACATACCACTACTGGTGTTTAATAATCATTAAATAATTATTTAGATTAAACATAAAATACAAAAATTTATATTACAATTAATAATATGAAATAATTTTTGTATTGGCTCGCATTATATTCCGGCACTACATTAATGGAATAAATTCATCGTAGTTAAGGAACTGTCTCTATACATTAATTTAAATTTATAAATAATTTATTATTCTTTAAAAAAATATAATATCGATTATGAGCATCGGCTATCTTCATCTACGGCGTAGGAAATCCTTTGGTCATTTCGTTGTAATAATTATAATAATTTAGTATATTTTAGATTAAATTTTGTAAAGAGAGTGAATAGATGAAGTAGTATTAGGATTCATTCAAACTATAAGGGGAAATTAAAAAATATTACATTAATAATAAAATAAATATTAATATTTAAATAGAATGTGATGAGTCCCTTTGGAGTCATATCACAGCTGAAGAAGATGAAACCGTGAGTATAATTAAAAAAAGGATTAATAAATAAAACATATAATTTTATTTATATTTTATTTACCAAAGGCAATTATGGATCTTCGGAATAACTTAGCGAGACGACAAGACTAAAAGACTAAAACAAAATTTTACCTCGTTACTAATAGGTCAACTCGGGTTATAAGTAATACATCAAAAATGGAATTGATGAAAAGGATTTTAATAAATGTATGAATATTTTATATTTATACTATTTATTCTTATTAATTATTGAAGAAAAAGATTTACTTATTTATAATGCTGTCGTCCATCATGATGGATTTATATCCTACGATAGCATAAAATGGCAAAACCTTAACATTGCCCATAAAAACACGTCCATTCAAAATTATTTAAATTTTTATAATTTAAATTTATAACACTTTATTGAGATAAATTCCCCTTATAAGTAAATTTCGTTTAAAAATATAAAAGTTCAAAATATTTCAAATTATAACTAAATCTTTTTATTAAATTTACTAGTTTAGGGTAGAATAAAATTATCATTATACACTATAAAAAAACATATTGAATTTTCTTCTCATATTTTGAAATTTGGTTAAATATTTGCTAAGATTTATTATTTTTAAAAAAATTATAGAAATGTAAATTAAAAATACTTAAAATTAAAAATATATATATTCCTAAAACCTAATGCTTTTGAAAAAAATATAAATTTTGTTGATAATTAATTAAAAATTTTAGTATATGCAATCAAATATAAATTAAACTCATTTTTTAAAAAAATTATTAAAATTGGATAATTAATTAACTTAAAATTATTTGGCAGGAAAAAAAGATTATCTAACAAGCTAACATTCCTCAATTAATATTTTTTTATTTAAAACTGGGCTAGAAATTCCACCCCTCATTTTAGTGTATTGGACTAAACCTATTTATAAAATTTGTTTAAATATTAAATATTAATAAAAGTTTAGCACCGGTCTTTATAAGCCTTCAAAGTACTATAATTTTAATATAATAAATATAATTTGCTATATTAAATAAGGACTCAAATGCAATCGAATCATTGTGGGGCGAACTCAAACAATACGTACGAATGACATATAGGACAAGGGTAGGAGGCGATCACTGTGAAGAGTTCATATATGAGAGTTAATTTTTCAGATTAGTCAAGTTGCAACCTTAGTACGATCTCTTAAATTTTATCAAGAAATTTTTCCTAGATATGAATATGTATTAATGATTAAAAATTAATCATACATTTTGAAATATATTTTAAATCAATTTTCCTATTCTTACATTTAGTTAAATATATTGAGTAAATTGTTAAGTTTGTCTAAAAAATTATAGATAAATATAAAAAAATATTCAATTTATAATTATTTTAAAGTGTTTTCTTTGATTAAATATCTATTAAGACTAATTTAAATTATATATTATAACTTTGCAATAATTTTAATACAAAATAATATGAAATATTTTTCTCTATAATAATGAACCATAAATTTAATTCCAGTTTAAAACTGGAATTCCAGGTAAACATCTGGAATTTTTAAATCCCATTACGGTTTCAGATTTGGAGGGGTATCCAATAGATGGAACTCAGATCTCTTAAAGATCAGATTTTCCATTCATAAGAACAATGAAAATGATTTCTATGTAAAGTTTGTTTAAGATATAGCCAGGTATATTTAAAGCGGACCAGACACTTTGAACATGCTAAAGCCTGAGAGAGACTTTGTCTTTAATAAAATACTTTAGACAACAAAGAAAGTTTTTGCTCGTTAAAATCCCGCTCTTTAGCTTTTTGGGCCTCTTGTAATTGGTTTAGTTTTACAATCTAGTAATATGGACTTTCTGTAACAGGACTTTATATTGAAGACAGGTATGTATCTATCAGTGAACTAAACTAACTTTCTGGAGCCCTTTAAGACTAGGATATTACCGGAAATTTCAAATTAATTGAAACCGCTTCCTTCCTGTCATAAAAATGAAGGTTGACTTATACCAACTTCATGAGATAGAGATTTAAAATCATGGTTTTAGTGATTTTGATCTAAGACCATCCCTAAAAAAGTATTTCAGTGTTGATATAACTTTTGATGATTCCTCTTGCAGTCAAATGATGAATAAGTCACTTCAAATATTTTCTAACAAGAATTAATTAACCAACTCAATATAACAAAAACTCATTTAGGACTTCAAAGTTGCCCATTAGTGCAATTTAATATTACTAATTATTAAAATTTGAAGGACGTCTCTATTTTACTTAGGAGATTCCAAGCAATTCTAATTCTCCTTATTATGGTAAGAAAAAAGTAGGATAATAATTCATTATTATAGCTCATAGAGCGCAGATTACCTTTAAGTAGCATACATGAATTACTTTGATTTGAAAGAAAACCATAATTTAGCCCTTCTAGACTATTGATGGGTATCTTAAATTTCTACTGAAACTTCTATAATGTCTCGACACGAGGTTTAAATACATAGTGAAGGGCATTATTTAATTAACATATATAATATTTATCTATAGGTCATTATACTACCTGTAAGGGCCCTTAGACTCAAACAGTGTGATATTGGATCCACTAAACTTGTCGAATAATACAACTATGAACAATTACTTACGAAAGAGATCCTTTGGAAATTCTAGAGAAACCCTAAACAATCTTATAGCTTCACACTTAAGACTTCCTCTCAATCAAATAATGCTGAAATTTCCTCATAAACTCAAATATACTCAAGATAGCTGGACTAACACATTTTTTAATTATAATTAGCCATTTACATTCTAAATCTATCAGGGGTCTCAATGAAATCTTTCTTAAAAATAATTCTGTAACTTTTAAAACACAATTGGTTGACAGTTAAAGTATAGACTTGAAAACCACTTCGAACAAATCACCAGAAAGAGCAGTAATAGTTCAAGAAAAAAAAGCACTGATATCGTAAACATGTCTCTTTCTGACCATAGTAGCTTGATCACTTAAACTTAAAATAGCCAGCACAGAACCACTAAAATTATTCATTCTGTAGTTGAAAACAATATCCAGGTGTTAAGCTTTCAAAATAGCATTGAATTTGCTCAAACTTAAGCTACTAGTAAGCAGTAATCCATAAAGAGCAATAAAAATTAAATGATAGACAATTCTTTTACCTCGGTCGAGATTGCAACACTAAGTCACAATCATGATATTTTATTTAGTAAAGTCTTAATGATTGATGATTCAAGCTATGTTTTAATATCTTTATATATATTTCAATTTAGCATAAATAAAGTATAATCATAACAAAACTAGAAGCTGATTGAACAGAGTAAATTAAGTATTCAAGAAGAAAATAGTCAGACTAGTGGAAATAAAACAAAGCGTAATATCGATCATTAATCTTTAAAATTTAAAAATTATTCAAAAATACAATTAACATAATCAAATTATAATAAACTAAATTTAGTAAAAAATGGGTTAATATATAAATTTCAACATTGGAAAAACATGCGCTTGATCAACTAATCCACTCTGGTATTTTTCAAAATAAGTAAGAATTATTTAGCAAAATTATAATCTATTACACTTCGATATGATTTTTTTAATTATTTTTGCATGACAATATAAGAAGTTTTCTAATATATTTGATTTTTAATCTTACAAACTGCGATGACTTAACAACTAATTTCACACATAGCATATAGCATAATTTTTTAATATTATAAAAAATATGTGATAATAACTTGATATCTAGACTCTTCGTCAAATCAGAAATGAATCAGGAAATAAATAAAATAAATAATATAATTAAGTTAAAAGAAATCAAAAGCTTATAACTAATCATAATATTCACTAAGACTATCTCGTTTATTTAATCTATAAAAGTCTTAAACATAATTTAATATGCATTAATGTAAATATGGGCAATTATTATATTTTATATTTCTAATATTTCCAATTCTTTTATACTTTTTTAATAGTAATATAATACATATGTTTTTCTATATCAAATTAAATTATCTATAAAATGCTTAAAATGTTTCAAATATGTATAAAAAGTTTAAATCTTTAACAAAAACAAAACAGAGCTTTCTAAGGATAAAATGACAAAAGAATTATTAAATGTTATAAAGTATAAAGTAATTGATATATTTAATCAATATATATTTTTTTCAAAGTTTGTTTTAAATCTAGAGAGAACTTTTTAAATTCATTAATTTTCGTTAAGACTTTCATCGTCGTCACCAGTGGAGCTTTGCAGTTCCAGTATTGCTTTTCACAATAGTCTCATCAAAAGAGACCATTGATAAAATCTCTTCGTTTAAAGCCTTAATTATCTTCATTTCCTTCTCTTTTTACTTTCTCTCCTTCTTCTTGTCCCCCCATAAGTTTAATTTAATTTATAGATCATATCAAAGTTTTAAAATATATTATAAAACTTTAGTCAATTTTTTTCATAAATTGCAAGCCTATTTAGTTCTGTTGTTTACGATTATCACTTAAGTTATTTTAGAATATTAAGTTTTCATCTTCTGAAGCTACATAAATGCATTTGTTTTTGGGATTAGTTTTGGTTTATTTCGTAAATAACTTAAACTTTGAACTTCTATTCAATCTATTGACGTTTCTATTGCTTTTGTCTAAATTATCAACTTTTATGTAACTAAAATAAAAAATTACTATCAAATTTATTAAACTGTGTTTAATTAATGATATAAAATCTAGCTGCTTGATTTCTCTTATTGGTATTAAGTTGGCTAAAGCATATGATATTTTTGCCACTTCATTTTTTTAACGGTAAGTTTGGTAATTTTTTCTCTTCATCAGGGTCTTCATTCTAAAAACTTTAAATATTGATATTATTGAATATTTAAATGAACCTTTGGATTTTGTCTTCCATTTTTTATGGGCCTTCTAAATAATTTCTGATTTTTGTTACAATTTTATCTTTGAATCTGAGATGGTTAATACACATTTTATATCTGCATTTAAACCTGCTTATTTCTCAGTAAATACTGTCTTTCTTTACCACCATGGCATCCCCCTTACTTAATGATGTTGTTATCTCTTGATTATTTCTAGCTGGAATCGAAAAATGGAAATTTCAACTCAAAGATGGAGTAATCGTTTTCTCGTTCTTGTTCTTCCTCTGAGTTTTAATTTTAATCGGTGTTCTTACTTTTTTAGTCGCTATTCTTTGTTTAATCATCATCTTCTTTCTAATCTGAATTATCACTCTTAATGTAAAATTTGCTAATAATAGTAATTAAGTAAACAGTTAGAGTTTATAAAAGTGTTTGGAGGATTTTTTCTGAGATGACTTTCTCTTCATGGATTTTTAGGAATTTGACATCTAGACACTCGGCATAGTGTCTTTTTAAGAGGAAATATTAGCTGCTTAAGACTATCTATTTTCACATTCTTAGCTGTCTGTGTCAGAGGGACTAAGCATCATCGGGAATAGTATCCGATGCTTAAAAGCGTCTCATGAAAATATCTTATTTATGTTGTTAAGATTTTACTTCTTAATGATCTAGTTGAGATCCAAGAAGGGTTGAGGGCTCGAGAGCGAACCTTGTCTCTTTCTTCGTAAGTTTTAGCCAATGTTGTTACTTACAATAAAAGTCTCCTTAGCCTCAATCTTTTTAGTTGAATTTTTGAGTGAACAAAGAACTGCTTTTTAAGCACTTCTATAAATGGGGTTTTTTCTTACTGGTCTGATTCAAGTTTAGTTCCAGATAAATCTAATCTTGATGTTTCGATGTCTGATTAATTAACTTTTTCATCTTGCTTGTCATTTTAAAATAATTTTTACTTTTAAGAGAATTCTTACTGCTTATATTAAGAGACTAGAGAAAATTATTTTGATTCTTTATTGCTGCTAGATTCATCGCAACTCCCTTCCAACTTATCTTCCCAGACTTAATGGATTGATTACATACTTTTACTAATTGGATCAATTTAATCATTAAAATTATCTAAATCAGATTCCCTACCCCTTCAATTTAAAAAATAATTTAAATAAAAGTTAAATATTGATCACACTACTCACTACGTATAGTCCCAATGTCTATATTTCTAAGAAAATAAACACTTTCAATTCCACTAGATTACTAAAGCGTTTCTTTCATAGAAAAAAACATTCCCAGCAGATTCATTTGTAATTAAATTCTTATTACTGGTAAAACTTTGCTTTTTTACTTTGTTCTATTGAGCCAATGATGTTTGAGAACCTTATTAATAAATTGATTGATTTTGGCTAAAACTTGAACTCTGGGTTTATAGTGCTAAAAACATGTCCTTAACTGCTCAACTACTCTCCTGATAACGCTACTTTATAATTGGCACTCTCAAATATTAATAATAAAACAAAAAAGAATTTATTACTCTCATGAGATATAAGTTCATTAGTGTTTACCATGTTCTTGAATAATCCTTATTCCTTAACTTAATAGCTGTTAAGTAACTAGTAGCAGTTTAAGTTTATTTCCATTAACTTATTTATCATAAATTATGCTCGGCAGTTTAATTTCTTCATTTACACTCTTTTAATTTAAATATTTAATTGTTTAACTTATAGAAATTTTTAATTAAATAAATTTCATTAATAAACTCTAATGTCGATGTTACTGACTAATTCTATATCTTTCAATGTCATTCTCATAGTCAGCTAAATGATCACTACTCTTAAAACTTCTTAGTTAAAGAAAACTTGAAAAATAGCATTTTTACTATGACAGGTGTGGCAGTTTTTTTTAATTCCATTCAACTAATTTCATATAAAATATATTAAATATTTTTCTATCTTTCACTTTGGATGTATTCTGGTTATGCGAAAACTTAATTAATAGTAGTTAATAGTATTATAATACAATTAAATTGTTTTAAATTTAGAATAAAATCTCTAGCAAATTTTATAGGCTAAGCTAATACCCTATAAGTGACTGCTTGAAAATAAAGTGGAACTACTGAGATTAAAAGGTGAAGAACATCTCCCTTTCGATCTTGATGAGCCTGGATCTCCCCTTGTATTTTATTTAGAATTAGATTTGCAAATAATATGGGAACTTGATAGCAAAATTAAGGTAATCTGAACTACACTCTATTCTCTGTATCTAGACATTTTTTTCTGCCTTTTGATTGAGTATCCAAAAAGAAAGCAAAAAACTCAGAGGTTAAAATTTGGATTTTTATTTAGGAAACTTTGTCCTTGAAGAGATGTGGGGTTAAACCAAGCAAGCCTCCTTTGGTAAATTAATCAATCTCTTCATCCATATCAGTTATCATATATTCTTGGGGGGGCCAATTATTTGGCAAATAAATATAAAATATGTTGGTAAGAAAATGGATTAAAATTGTACAACATTTTTTATTCAAATATAGTAATCAAAATTTAAATTATATATTCATTAAAATTACATATATTTTTTCAAAATGTAAAGACACCATAGCTTCTATTTTCAAGAGAGATACTAATTTTTTTAAAAAATATAAATACAAAGGAATAAAATTTATTTTTGATATTCACCCTACACTACTTATATTGATAGTCTGAAGTTTATGGCCTTAGCGAACCTGCATATCAGATATCCACTTATAAAGAATGCGTTTGCTTAACTATTATTTTAATCTGGACATAATTCCAGTTTCTATGAATAGCAAACAGCGATCTCTCCTTGGAGAAATTACTAGTCTTACAGTCTTAAATAATCTCTCCATAAAATCTGTGTGCTTCTCAGCAAACATAGTGGGCATCAAAATGTTCACAGATTAGACAATAACTTTAGTTTTACTAAAACCAAGACTTTTTGTAGTCCTTGACATGTCTTTAGAATCTTATTAAAAAATTCTTTGTTGCCATTTATATGTGTGATTTTGGAGTCTTAACTGAATTGAATATTAAATTTTATAATTTTAATTGGACATATGAAGATTTGGCGTACTTATCAATAGTAATTTTAGTATTTCCAGTATTTAAAGCTTTTTCCAAAGAAATGTTCCCCAGATGCTCATGATTTCTTATTTCTTTCAAATATTCACCATAGATATTAAGAGACTACTAATAGTTTGATTAACTCTACATAACTAACTCAAAAGTTAATTGGCATTTTGTGAAGAGTCATAGATCTTTTTTCCAAGGTTATTGAGAATGTTAAGATTTGGTACAACAGAGGTTTAATATGTCAAATACTCAATTTAAAGAATACAAACTATTTGAATGGCTTTTTGCACATCACCGAAGAGTCTCTCAAATTCAATTATATTTATGAGCACCGGTTAAAAATTCTTATGTTCATTCAAAACACTAAAACCCTTAACTAGAAGTTTTAGTGATTGATTTGTAGGGTTTTTTAGAGGTCTTATTGGGGAAGGAGAGAAATTAAGCCTATTTGCTAAAAGAAGTAGAACTTTTCGAAATATAGAGTCAATGATTAACATTTTGATTTAATCCTAAAACTAAGGCATGTACAAAAATTAAAATAGACTTAGTCAAACCAGTACTAAGATAAGCAGCTATAGAATCTCACTCAAGAGTGCCACAACTGCAGGTATCACTGCTTGTTAGCTATTGAGCTATAAAGATCTTGTCCTTTAACATTCAGCAGGATAATAAAAGCTCAAAGACTCATATTGACTACCTCTGTAAATCTAAAACTTAAAAGTATTGGGTGTACTTAAAATTATCCTAGTGAACTCTAATGTTTCATCGTAAGTGTCCTGACATGCGTATCTCTCCTGAGACTATAACTATTATTTATAGAAGAAATGGTATTATTTTCAAAACTGTCAACAGAGTGAAGAGAGTAATTGATTTTACTGTGCCATTTTATAGAAATAATATAAACTTTAAATGTGATTAAATGCAGAGGGCTGTTGATCATAACATCAAGTTCATACACGCTGATGAAGCTCTTTTCCCCTCAACACTTTTATAAATCAGTTATGGTACAAAAAATATGAAAATAAAATAGAAGCCTACGACTAAAAAGTGAATGTAGTCACCCATGTAATTTTAGCTGGATTAAGTGAAGAATTAGCTTAGAAAGATGTGATTCAACCTAGCTCTATTAAGCGAAAATATTACATAGAGTACTTAAACAAGCTAAGAGGCATATACAAAGATAAAGATATCAGCATGTTTGTTGATAATTTATCAGCTCATAAAATTAAGGAGTGTATATTTTAGCTTTTTAAGAGTTAAAAATAACTACTATTAATATTAATAATAATAATAATAATAATAATAATAATAATAATATAATAAAAAAATAATAATAATAATAATAATAATTAGATCAAATTGAGGTCTCTGGGGACCCCCGATCAAATATATGTTTAATATATATAAGGGTCAAGCCCTTTCAATGTTATTAGTCAGATTGTTTCTATTGCTCAGCAATGAGTTATCTGGCCACCAAAGGATTATATTTGTAGTAGTCTCTTAAGTGGTCTTCGTGAAGTACCTCTGATCTGTTAGTGAGCTCCAGCTACTTTGCCAGTTAGTTCCGCCATGATGTCAACTATAGTTTGATGATCATCTTCTTCTATTTGGTTAAAAATTATTCCTAATAGATATTCAAGAGATTAAAGGATGATTGGTCTCGAGATTCCATCAGATTGAATGAGAATCTGTTCTGTGTAAGTTAACATCTTATAAGCGAGTGGGTCATCATTTATAATACCAACTCCTGGGGGTATATACCCTCTAGTTTGGGGAGTCTGTGTCATGAGTTGGAACCATTTGTCTGGATCTCCTGTGTCCACATCATGGTTTTCTAGCACTAGTAGAACTTTCGTTTTGTCAAGTCTACTCCAGCATAAAAGGTTTTGGTATATGATAGGGATTTTTAGTACATCTTTGGTCAAACTTAGTCCAAAAATTTACCAGTCTTATTTTTATGAGAGATCTAAATCCGCATAAACGTTTGTGGGAAGTGTCATTTGGAGTATCTTCCCCGTGTTGTTTATTTCTATCTCTGACCAATGTTGTTCATTGATAATACCTTTTATATCTTTTGCCTCCATATATTTTTATTTTAAATCTTTAATTATTTACTATTATTTTCTTATTATTTAATAGTAAGTGCGTCATCAGTTTAAGTTAATACGTCATGGAATAAATTGTTAGGTTATTCGTGTTGCGCACTTTAATTTTTAAGATTTTTCTTATTAATGTTGGGTACGTCATGGAACTCTTCAGTCATCTCAACATCTTGAGTATTGGGTTTTGTGGATTTCTGAGAGGGTTTAGCTTCCTCTTAGAAATTTGTGGTAATAAGCTCTTCTTTGTCAATAGTTTCAAAAACTTCAACTAATCTTATTAAGATCATATTTTGTTTTAAGGTTTGTGGTATGGTGAAGATTTTTACTATATCGGCTGTATTAAATACCAGTCTTGAGTGCCATTCCTTCATATTTAGTACCCTTTCTAGGTTAGAGTGGTTTGTGAAGGCTAGTGTGATGGCTGTGGTAATGGTCTATATTATAGTTAGCTGAATTTGTAGGTTGCTATTCCTCTGGCATTATTACTTTTTATGGTCTAATTCAAGAGTAAAGAATAAGTCGTATAGTTATTGCTTTGAGGTAATATTTATCTAGGTTGCCGCTAGTTTAGTAAAGAAGGCTGTTTAGAGAGAGATGTTGGGAGGAGGAAGTTTCCTGCACTGGTTTATGATAAAAATAAATTTTAGGGAAGTTTCCTGCACTTTTTTTTAATTTTTAATTTTTTATTTAATTAATCTTTTTAACACCTATCTACCAACTTTCTAAACATATTTCATTGTTACAATTATACTTAATTTATAATCAATTAGTCAATATCTCTATCAGCTTTAATTTTAAGCACCATCCAAGCACTATCTTTATTATTTTAAATACCAGTAATCTAAGAACTTTTAGATATTTAGGCCTGAATAAATCGACTATATATAATTCTTAAATATTTGAGGTGTCCAATTGTTTTCAGTTTATTATTTGTTAACAAAAATCCAGGAACTACTCTTCCTATAACACGTAAAAATACTCTTAATATTTAATAAGTCCTTAAATTATAAAATTTTTTGAATTTTATTCAAATTTATTATATTTTACATAAATAAAAAAAGTGCAGGAAACTTCCTCCCCCGAAATGTTATAACCAATCACTTAGTTGAAGAAGTCTATTAATTATAGTTGACTTCCTCTTGAGATGCTTTCTAAGCCTTTATTAAAAGCTTAGTAAACCCCCTATATTAATTATCTTAAGAATCTTTTAGGGATGGTTCTTATGAAGTCTAGGTTCTTCATAAGGTCAGGGTTCTTCTTGATTGCCTTGTTGAGGAAGTAAATCATTCGTACCCTCAGAACAAGTTACAATCTAATTTAATAATACAACTATTATAAAGTTACTTACAACCCTTAATTTAATGGAATCGAATTCTACTGGAGTTAAATCAAGACTCAATACAAGAAACTACTGCTGCATCACCTAATGCATGACTTGCCTATCGATACTATTGACTTGATTCAAAGCAGCTGCAAAAGAGTGAGTAAAAATAAGACAACAATTTGTGCAAGAGAAGGAAGAATAAATGTTTATAAATAAGTATTAGATTTAAAACGAATGAATAAGTTCACATAATAAATGAGCTCTTAAAAGGATTTGGGTTCTCTTTCTCTTCTTCATCTTATGGCTTGCTTGGGCCCATATTTCTTCACTTAGTGCCAGCTCCTGCATCTATATTCATTTCATCTGGCTTTTAAACATCTTTATAAAGCCACTTGATCACTTCATGAAAAGTCTATGACATTCACTCTCTGTGAACCTTTGCATGTCCTTTCATAAAAAATATACCAGTTCCAGGCTTCCTACAAAGTTATAAATCAAAGCATACTAGAGAGGTAAGGATGCTTCTTAAGCTCAGCGAACCAGGCCACACTTATTAGTATGACTTGCTTCTTTTAATCTTCAGGAGAAACAGAATAGCGTTTTTGTGACTTCCTCTTTTACTCTCGAAAAACTCTCTATCAAACGACCAAGAAAATCATCTCATTGTATTTTAAGGCTTCTTCTCATCCAGTTAATTGCTTATAAGAATGAAATGTTGGTACCTTCCATATTTGGTTGAGAAGTAACCTACTAACATATATGTTTATTTCTATGTAATATGCTTACCATGTTGAGTGAGGTATCGAGAAAGATATAAATTTGCTTCTGAGTTTTGATATCATCTCGTGAGCCACCAAGCCTCTTCATTGTACTAATAGATTTCATCTTTGTTTCTTTTCCTGTTAATTAATTTAATATTTAAGTAAAAGCAAATCGATATCTATTATTTAAAATCTTACTATTAAATAAGGGCATCTTATAGGAGATCACTCTTGTAAAGATATGTGGAGAAAGTAGCTGTCCCAGAATTCAGTGATTGATTTCAATTTTTATCACCTAATTGTTATTTATTAAATTGGATCTGGATTTTATCTTTTTCATCTTTATTAGCATCAATTTAATAGTTCCAAAATTTAAGTAGTACTTTGTTTTATCTAATGAGGTTTTAAAGGAAAAGTTCCAAATTGGTAGCAGTACCAAACTAAATTTTTCTCAGTTGGAAAATTAAAAATATAAAGCATGAAATTAGAAAATTTATAGATATAAACTAAGTATAAATATGATTACTAACACCTTAAAATCAAGCATTATTGCCGCAGTTCTAATTCCTATACACAGTAACTATAACTAGAGATGTTATTTGAGCTTTATAATAGAAATATAAATTTGAATTTAAACATGGCGGCTAACTTGAATCGCAAAGCAGTCTCTCTTGGCAATTGATAATAATAGCTAAACTTTAGCTAAACTAAGAGGCCTCAGATAATCTACGTTGAAAAGGAACCAGAGCTCAAAGTTCGTGAGTTTGAAGCAAAGATCTTCATTATTGAAATAATAAACAAGAAGGAGACTCCAGAGATAGAGTTTAAAGATAGATTGCTTATGTTGAAGAAAAAAGGAACAGCTTCCAGTTTAAAATCAAAAACATTTTAATGTCAATACTGTTAGAATTTTTTCTCAACTGAATAAAGCTTGAAGAGGCATATAAAAGAGATACATTCTGGAAAGCCTAAGGTGTATTTCAAGCACGATAAGGTAGATGGCAGGTATTAGTGCACAACATGCATGAAGTCATACACTCACCCAGCTAAAGTTAAAAGGTTAATGGAAAAGCATCATCTCAGCGAGTTCATGATTTAAGATTAAGATAATCAAAAAATAGTACCAGCCTAAAGGAAAAAGAATACTCTTGAGTCTGAAAGAGAGTTAGTTATAGGAGAGACCCAAGAGATAGAGACGATTAGAATCGATGAACTAATTTGTAGGTAACACTATTTTAGCATGCTTCTAAGCCAAATGAATGAGCATTCCTGCATTAAATGCAATTAATCTTAGTAGTTGTATTTAAAATTATCTGCATATAAGTTTGCCTAATAAGGCAAATCTTATTGTGGTTGATGATAATGCTACAAGGTATACCCTTTCAGCTATCTAATAAAGAATGAGCAGTGCTAAAATAAATTCGCTAACGAATATATTATTCTAAGAGAGGCTTAGAGAAGAGATTTCAAATACTTGCTTAAGTTAGACGGTGTCATTTTAAGCTATGGTTTTATAGCACTAAGGCTCAAGAAGTTTGAAATTACTCTAATAGAATATCTATATCAAAACTGATACCCTGACGACTTTAATGATATTCTTTCAGAAATGATTAAGGGTATCAAGGAGTTGCATGAACTTGGATATGTTCATAGAGATTTGAAGCCTGAAAATGTAATGCTGAACCTCTGCCCATTAGAAGTAGTTGTTATCGATTTCAATAGAGCCATAAGATAAGAAATTGTAACCATAGCAAAGGTTCTTGGAACACCTGGCTACTTTCCAATCAGAGAAAAATAGACAAATGGCTCAGTCTAATTGAATGTATGGGCAGTAACTGTAATTATAATAGAGAGCGATATAGAGAGCATGTCTTTCTTTGGTACAAAGCATGAAAAATAATCAATAAGTTTAGCTTAAAAGCATTTAAAGCAAGAAGATGCTTGGTAATTAATTAGAAATATAGTAGAGATGATAATCGTGAGAGCTCCTTCCTATCCTTAACAAACATTAGATGACTTACTTGAGCCAAAATAAGAGATTCAAGAGATACAACAAGGACAAGTAAATAAAATTTGTTTGAATTAAATAACCTATAATCATTAAATATACTTAAAATACACATAAAACCTGCGTTTTCTCTACTAACCCCAATAAGACCCCAACTATACCCTACAAATCAAATCACTTAAACATCTAATTAAGTGTTTTTTGGTTTTGATTGATCTGTAATTTTAGCTTTAATATTTTTAATGGAAGCTACACTGAAAAATAGTTTGGCTGATTGGCATCTAAACTTTGTTTTTGAATAATTACCTTGTAAATCAGTTGCGAAGATTTTAATTTTGTATGTACCTGATGGTACAAAGTTTAAAAGTTTAAAATTTAGGTATTCATTTACACTTAAAATAACATTGAAATAATTATATATTAATAAAATACAAAACATTAGGAATTTGAAACATTTAAAATAAAAAAAAACTGTAATAAATTACAAAGTGTAAATTAGATCATACTTTACATCTAAAAATGAAGAAAATTTAAAGTTTTTTTGTGGTTAGTGTCAGATGTTATTGCTAAGTATTTAATTATAAATTTCTTTCATTCTTTTATTTATGTATTCTCTAAATTGATTGTTATCAAACGAAGTCAAAATGATAAGAATATTTTAATAATAATTAGGTAAAAGGGATCATTCATTCATCCTCTGTATAATATGATTGTTTAATATGATCGCACGATGAATACACAAATTTTTAACTTTAAAGAAAAGCATCAGTTGTATTTAGCGATAAGTTTAGAGGTTATAAATTCTAATTGATTTAGGTAAGTAAGAATGGACTTGGTCAACTTACATAATTTTTAATGAACGAAATAAAAAACACAATAAGGCAAGGTTAGATCGCAGTATGTGTTTTTAAAACCCATTTTATTTATTAATCTATAAAATTATAAATCTAATCAGTTATCTTAATTAATTAATACAACTTTTTATTTTGAAAAATCATAATCAATAATGAAGCAAAGTCCCTTAGTTAAACAATATTAATATGTTAATAGCCTTGAGCTTTAAGAAAGATATAGCTCTCTATATTTAGGTCTCTGCTGCTAGCTTTTATTCTGTAAGTGCCCTTTGTTTTAACTATTTTAATAAAAATATGCACGTCTTTTGGGGTTTCCAAATATCTAAATTATGTTTTGAAAATATTATTTTAGATTCTCGGGGTATTGTTTAAGAAATATTAGATAAGTAGTAATTAAAATAGACAATAGCTAGAGATGATTTGGTGACTTCAAATTCAATGTTGTCATCAATGTACACATCTATTATTTCAATATATTATTAGTGCAAAATACTCTAACCACTCAATAGAAGCACGTAAGATAATTTTAACATAATTATAACATATTTTTAGTAAATTCCAATCATTATAAATAATATAATATTTTAAGATGGGGAATGACTGGGGGGAAAGTGACTTTGGTATACTGGGTATATTGCTTAGTTCCATAGTAAGAGTAAATTATTGAAGAGCTTTAATGTATTTTCATGCTTATATAAGAAATCGAGAGTAAAACGGATCAGAGTTTGTTGATAATAGTGGAAGTCAGTCATTAGAAAAACTAAAAAGAATTTTTTATATTTATATAGCTAAGCATATTCATACATTTTTCAAAAAGTTATAGTGTCCTCTTGTAAGAGTAACTGGCTCAATATAACTGTTATATTTGCCTGCAACTAATTTCTCTTCCCAAGAATTCTAATATAAAAAAAATTAATAGTAATTTCTATTTAAAAATAATTCTTGACTTCATTAACATTAAAGATCATATATTTGAGTCCAACTACACCTGAGTTGTCCATAATATTTACATTAACTTGTAATTATACCACTATCACTTCAATAAGAAAAATAGTAGGGAATTGATCATTGGTTTTTAATATTTATACTATGTTTAACATACATATTTGGATTTTAAAATTAATACAATTAACACTTGGGAAATATCTAATAATTACATTTTAAATTAATTTTCTTACTAATGGATAGAGTTGTTCCTCATCCATCCATTTCATCATAATTCTATTACTAATAATAAATTCACTCTCTTTCACTCCTTCTCTCTTAATTTACTCACGGTTTATCTCATCTATGGATCTGGGGAGAATTGACATACCCCAATTCCTTTTTGCGTTATTTAAATAATTAATATAGATATTAATAAACTAAGAATTATATTGCAGTTTTTTTTTATATACAAGTTAAGAGAAATTAGACAATTTCAATCAAACCTATTCTTAAACTGAAAGAATATTAAAATTATATTTAATTTATTATATGATGAATAATTTTTTATTTTAAACATTCATTTTAATCATAAAATTGAAAGTATTATCAGTTTGGTCCCATTGTTAAGAATGATTTCTAGATATTTCTAAAGTGGTTTGAGTTTCTAATCAGTTGTGGATATCTCAGTTTCTTGGGTGGTGGTGCTTTTGCAAAGTATCATCTTGTTGCCTAGATAGCACCCTTTTTGATTTAATAGTGAAAGATAATATCATAGTCTCCGTATTAACGCTTTGACACAACTTCTTGAGCTGTCTCAAAGGCCCACCTCCACATCTCTTTCTGGGCTACTTATCTCTTTGTTTAAGTTCAAATCAATCAATAAAATCAAAAGAGAGTTAAGATGCAGCAATTTGGTACTGAATTTATTAATTTAATGATTTATAGTAAACTATAATATATTTAAGGTACCCTTAATTGCATCATTTTCAACTTGGAACCCAATAAATTTTTATCTGCTGTTCTTCAAAAACAATCTTAGCAGAGTTAATTGAATTCGACGAATTCCTAATCATTTGGACCTATCATCTCAATGTAATTCAATGTAGGTAGTAGGATCTTTTAACCTTCTGTCTTCAAAGTGAAATTTAATTTCATTAAATAGATTAAGGTTTTGTTTCATTGGAGCTTTTAAAGAATTTATTAAACTCTGCTTTAAAATTTAATTTTATTACAATTATTCAATAAGCGAAACTGAAATAAATCTGTAATTGGACTATAGGTGGTTGATAATCTAAGAGACTAAGGTAGCTAAGGTCAGATATTGAGTGTAGTTTTTGAACTTATATTTAATCATAGGATCCTGATTTACCTTCCACAAAGATTTACTTTTTGCTTTTGTAAAGTAACCAGGTGATTGAAGACTTTATTGATGATCCATTTTTTTTAATTTAATGGCAAATAAATATTTTGAGATTTTCATCACTAATAATTGTTATATTTTGTGTTAGAGTCCTCCGTAAAATGGAATCTAACATGAGTAGCATTATTCGTATTCATAGATAACTTCATTTCGTTCAAAAATGAATCATAAAATATCTCCATGAAGAGTTGTGACTTTCATATATATATAAAACTAAAATTTGCTTCTTCATAAATATATATATATATATATATAAATAAAATATATTTACTTTTATTGAGGATATAAAACATAACTGATGTGCCCTTCATAACTCTGTTTTTTTTCTTCAAAAAAATTTGATTAATCAACATTGAATTTGAAGATTTGCTCATGATCTATAAATGCAAACCCATCTGATGCATCTCCTTTGGTTATGTTATAATATTTTTCATATCATATTATAAGCTAATTTTTCATCTAAAAATTATACCGAAGATATTGGAGAGGGCTTCTTAACTGTCAAAGTCATTAGCTTTGCCTTGTGAGGTAAGCTTTTTAATCATTGAGTCAGCGTCACTCAGAGAAATCATGGAGATTTCAATTTGGAAATGGGGACAGGTGAAGAATTCACTCATTTGAATTAGTGATTTCGCGAAACTCATCTCCACGTAGTACTTCTTTCCTTTCTTTAATTGTCCAAATAGCACTTCAGTAGTAATTTTTATATTAATTAATTACGATTTAAAATTTCTGGGGGTGAGGGTGAAGTAATTTATGTTTGACTATTAAACTATTGCCTTTATACATTCATAAATTAATGATAAAACTGTTTTATAGTAGTACCAATCTATGAACTCATAGTGATGCAATCTTCTCCCTCACAGAGCACCATCTCAGTGTTCACTCCATAAGCCTCCTTGATTCTTATCTTGAGTATCATATCTTGCTCTGGTATGAAGTCAATCTACAAAAATTTATTGATAAAAGTATGAAAAACCTTACCTGTTGAGTGAGGTTGAAAATATTCATGATGATTTTGTCGGAGTATGTGAATCTGAGGCCTCTCTTGTTCTCAATAAAGCGCTGCTGTATGAAGTCTTTCTCCATATACATGTGTGGGCAGTTAACTCTATAAGATAATTCACATTAATAATTAATAATCTTATCAATCTATCCAAAGAAGAATCGTAATTAGTAAGAAGAATGAGAAATAGTTAAAAAATTGAAAAATAATTTTCTTCAGTCTACATTCAAAACCCCAAACCCCTTAGAGAGGTTTAAAAGATTTTAAGGGTATAGTTGTGGTCTTATTGGGATTAATAGAAAAATTTAGCCAATTTGATAAATGAGAAATAGAAATTATCGAAATTTAGGGTCTATTTATGATGAGTAATATTTAGATTTTCTGTTTTAGCATAGGTATGGTACAAGTATTAATATAGACTATGTCAAACCAGTACTGAATTATTCAGCCATAGCAAGACTCCTAGGCAAGAGTGCCTCAACTTTTAGGTATAATTGCTTGTTAGCTGATTAGTATTATAACTCAGGCTCTTGAAAACATCCTGCAAGAAAATAGTAGTTTTCTCAAGTCCATAATCACTACCTCTGTGACTCTATGTCATTAAAGTATTGGGCTCAATTTTCATCAAGCTAAAGGGCTGTGATGTTTCAATGCAAGTTTTCAGACATGCGCATCTAACCATAGACTTTGGCTAATATTTATAGAATAATTGGTTTTACTTTGAAGACTGTCAACAAAGTGAAGTGTGTGATTAATTTTACAGTGCCATTTTATAGTAATAATTCAAACTATAAATATGATCAATGCAGAGAGCTATTACTTATAGAATCAAGTTCATACATGCAGATGAAACTGTGTTACATTCAACACCTTTATTAATAAGTCTTGGTATAAGAGTATGATAATATAGAAGTCTACGATTAGAAAGTAAAGGTTGTAACCCGTGCAATTTTAGCAGGTATTAGTGAAGACTCTGGCTTAGAAAGTTATGCTATTCATCCTCGCTCTATTAAGCGAAAGTAGCACATAGAGTTCCTACATAAGCTGAGAGATAAATACAATGATTCAGAGATCATCCTGTTTGTTGACAACCTCTCAGTTCATAAGACTAAGGAGTCTAAGAAAGCTTATGAAGAGTTAAACATAACTCTTGTATGCAACGTTCCTTATAGCTCTTAATTTAATGGAATTGAATTCTACTGGAGTTAAATCAAGACTCACTACAAGAAGGTGCTGCTGTATCATCTTATGCATGACTTACCCATCGATACAGTAGACTTGATTCAAAGCAGCTGTAAGAGAGTGAGCGTAGATAAGACAACAATTTGTGCGAGGGAGGGAAGAATGAATGTGTATAAATAAGTTTTTGTTTTAAACGATAGAATATATTCACATATTAAAGGAACTCTTGAATGGATTCACCTAATTTTTATATTCTAATATTTATGAACTAAGACTAGTGTTTGTTTTCTTTGAGACTACACCAGCATTGATGTTCATTTCTTCTAGATTTTAAATATTTTTATAAAGTCTCTTGCTCTCTTCACAATTTTATCCAATAGACAAGTTATAGTGACTTTGCTAAGATTTAGGCATTCAGGATACTTCCCTTTAAGAGAGAAGTTGAAAAATGGCTCTTATTAATGGAATTTTTGGGAGTTAGCTGCAATTATCCTAATGTGAAAAATGGAAAGTATGTCATTCTTTGTAAGAAAACATGAGAAATAATCAATAAGCTTGGCTGCTAAACATATATAACAAGGAAGATGAAATCTGCAATGAAATTAAGTAGACAGTTGGGATGGTAATCGTAAAAGCTCCAGCAATCCAAGATAATCATTAGAAGACATACTAGAAAACTACAGACCGCAAGATTCAAGAGGAACCACAAAGATAGGCAGGTCAAATATTTTTGAATTAAGTACACATTAA